>PVIR01000140.1:0-254336 GCA_004026965.1 Petromus typicus | reverse complement strand
GAAAGTGTGTGGAGGAAGGGGTAGGTGAAGGATGGGGAGATGGGCATGGACAACATGGAGGAGTGAGCATGTCCATGTGGATGTGGGTGAGGACAATGAAGAGGTGGGTGGGGCAGTGAGGTGGGTGGGGATAGGGAGGATGCTGGGTGGCCATAAAGATGCAGTTGTTGGTGTAAAAAGATGGGGATTTGACCAGCCACCAACCGGGGGTTCTCAGGCCCCCAGGACACAGTGCACAGGCCTGGTCACCTCTCCTGGGGTCTACATCCAGCCCCCAGGAATGTCAGTCACCCCATGACAGCCGAGGACACAGGCTCAGTCTGTCACAGGCTGGGGAAAGGACAGCCCTGCTGCCTGGAAAACTGCACTGACCGGTCTGCAAGCAGGGATGGCAGGTGTGCCAGTGAGTGCAAGTGAGAGGTGGGTGGGACAGTGAGGTGGGTGGGGATAGGGAGGATGCTTTTTTCAAAGTGGGGAGTTGCCGGGGGGTGGGGTCCACCTGGCTATCTGTACACAGTGGGGACATTGGACCGTGATGTGCACTGCACTCATTGTCAGCCTGCATGTGCAAGTGATGTGCAAGTGAGAACTCCCTGGTGGTTGCTGTCCAGCCACCAACCTAGGACACCTCTGGGAGGTGCCAGGTGCTTCTGCCCTCTTGAGGGTTCCAGAGCAGACAGCATATGGGCAAGGATAGAGCTTGGTGGAGCAGTGTGCTGAGGACCGGGTGCCATTGTGATGTGTCCTGGTTTTCTACCACTCAGTCACCAACCACCCGACTTCAGTGCATCACACACACTCTGTTACCCTGTGGCTTCTGAGGGCCGATGCTCAGGAAGGACATGGTTGGCCTAGCAGGCATGTCCTGCCTTGGTCACAGGGTCCCAGACCTACTGACCCAGCTGGCAAACCCAGGCCTAGGGGGCTCTTTTGGGAGCAGGGCCAGCTCCCGAGCAGCGTCCTGGCTCAGGCTTATAATTAGCATTGGCCCTTAAGTAGGTTAGGAAGGAAGGTCCGTGTCACCTGGCACGATTTCCCAGCAGGCAGCGGGGGAGCCGCAGGCTGAGACCCACTCAGAACCAGGACGTGACCTGCAGTACAGCGCCGAGGGCGGGGCCCTAAGGCCAGTCTCGGGTGTAAACTGAGGGAGCCCTGGGGTGCAAGTGCCTATACCCCCTCCTCCCACCCTGGGAGAGGCGGATGGACCCTGCTTGTCCCCTGGCAGGGCCTAGAGAGCACAAGGAATAGGACAAGACCAACTCTGGTCTTTCAATGCCCTCCCCCAAGATCTTACCTATAGGGTGTGGGGAGCAGATAGGCCAGTGCACTGCAGTTGGACCTGCCCTGTTCTAGGAAGGGCTGCCCACCTCTCTAGGAAGTCCTCCCTGCCTATAGGTCCGCCCCTCCCCCTGCTGCTCCTTGGCATGGTTAGAAAGAAGACATTCAAGTATAAGGTATCATGGTAGTCAGCACCCACTTCAGTGGGCTGGGACCTGGCAGTGGCCTTGTGTGGGCTCAGTTGTTGAAGCAGTCAGCAAGCTCAGAGACCTGAGCCACAGGTGTGCAGGAGCTGTGAGGCCACCGAGGAGTGGCTGGACTGTAGTGTGGATGGTGGCATCGAGCAGCCGTGAGCAAGTGAGAACCCCCGGGGTTCTGGAATGACAAATGTGTCACCATCTGTGTGGCAGGAAGCAAGCAGGAGGTGGGCCCTGCCCAGTACCCCTTTCCCGGCCCATCTCTCCCCAGGCACTGGCACACCTGCCATCCCTGCTTGCAGACCGGTCAGTGCAGTTTTCCAGGCAGCAGGGCTGTCCTTTCCCCAGCCTGTGACAGACTGAGCCTGTGTCCTCGGCTGTCATGGGGTGACTGACATTCCTGGGGGCCGGATGTAGACCCCAGGAGAGGTGACCAGGCCTGTGCACTATGTCCTGGGAGCCTGGAATGATTCAGGGCACAGGCAGGACCTCCCCTGTCTGCTGAGGAGTGAAAGGTGGCACCCATAGTGGAGGTGTCCTGAGGTGTCCTTGGACTGCGATCATGGTGGTTCACATGTAGAAAACAGAGCTGCTGTTGCCCGCAGAGGTTCCTGGTAGCCAAAGCACTGTGCAGGTCTGGGACAGGTGACTCAGGGCAGGTGGTGATCATGAGGGGTAGCTTCCCTGGCCAGCGAGGTGAGAAATAGAAGGAGAAGCGTCGTGACATGTCACAAACGTAGCAGGCATCTCCAGGTCAGATGATAGCAGACCGGGACACCTGGTCTCAGCAGAATGCAGCAGGGAGTAGATTCCTCTAAGCAAAGTAAAGGCACTGTCCGGGCAGAGTAGAAGTGGTGATGGGCAGGTCACACGCTGGTATGATGACTGAGGCACAGACCAGGCTCCCACAGAGCCCAGCGGGGCTCAGGGTCTCCACCTGGATGCATGGTGGCACTGAGCTGGCCTCATCACCCACAGTGACTCTGGGGTTTGGGGACTGACTTCCTCGAGCCTGGGCTGGGTCTGGGTGTATCCTGCTTGGTTTCCAGATGGGCGCCACTGGGTGGGTACTGGTCCACACCCCAATGTGGAGGACATCCAGAGTCAGATCTGACCACTCCTGCCACCCAGCACAGCCCCACCCATCCCACGACACTTCCTGTGTGGTGGTCAGCAGGGCACCTGCGGCACCTCTTCTGACCTGCCTTATGTCTTGGGAATAGTTCTGCTTTACAGCGGGGGAAACTGAGGCTCTGGAGGCCCATAAGGGTCGCCTGCCAGGATCAACACAGACTGTTCCTCCGGCCTGTCCCTCCTGAGGCCCAACTGTCACCCACGGTGGGAGGGTCCCAGGTGTGAGGTCAGCCAGGACATGGCCTGATGAAAGTGGGTGCCTGCTGGGAACTCGGGATCAGGGTCCGCACGTGAGGGCTAGATAGATCGAGTTTTATTGGAACACACCTATGACCGCAGTTGGCAGCTTCCGAGTGGCAGTGGCAGGTGAGTCGTTGTGGCAGAGCTGGCATGGCCAGCATAGCCTGAGACACTGGAGCTTGGGTCCCTGCAGGTGCTGCCCAGTTGGGGCGCAGGAACAGGACAAGGAGGTGTCAGTACTTTTATTCCATGAAGCTTCCAAGGCTGGGGTTTCATTATTTTGGGCTGAACTTGCCATGGCCATGGAAGGATTGGTTCTTAGAGCTTGAGTTTACGCTCCTGCCATTATCACAGCAAGGGCTTGTTAAGTGAACATCAGAGCCAGCTGTGAAATTACAGTGAGGCAGCCCTACCCCTTGTGGCCCTGTCTGGGGCATGGCTGCTTCTTTTCAAGTATAAAGTGGGTTTTACTTATGAGGGGCTGTGGTTTACAGGCAGTGCAGTGTCCCGCCTGGAGCGCCCACTGCAGCTGCGTGCATGCAGTGGCCTCCGTGCTGCTGCCATGTTACTGCCTAAGGCCCTGTGTACACGTCACCCATGTGCATTACAGCCCTGGTGGACAGTGTCAGGATGGATGGCGCGTGGGTGCACCGTTGCATGGTGTGTACACAGCACCCCTGCCCTGAGCATTCCCAGGCTCCTTTGGGGGTCATTGGGTTGCACAGAGCTCCCCCTTTGCCTCTTAACAAAGTGCTCCCTAGTCCCTTTCTGGCTCCACATGGCCTGAGAGCACATTTTTTGTTATGGAATAATATTCCCCCCAAGTGTCCTACATTCACATATCCACCACCTGCTGCAGGACATCTTGAGAATCATCTTTGTTTCATGAAGTCCAGCCATGGCAAGGACCAGGTCTCACTGAGCCCATCTCCAAGGCCTTCCCTGTCCAGAACAACTGACAGCCCCCTGATGCTCAGGCTCAGACACATATGTGGTCAGTGGAGGGACAGCCTCAGCTGAGGGAGTTGTGGAGGCTTCCTTGGAGGTAGAGGCACTGGGAAAGTAGGGTGGAAAAGACAGTGTGTGTAATGCCCAGGGGCTCTAAAGATTGAATGTTGACAAGTCTCAGGGCAGCAGGCACCTGACAGGGAGGAAGGGCCGGCCCTGGCCTGGAGCTGCTGGGAGAGGGACATTTGAGGCTCACCGTGTAAGGCAGTGTGCGGAGACACAGCGGGGAGGCTGTTGTCAGGGTCTAGGTGCACCTGGCTAGTGGACCTCAGCCTCTCCGTCCCGCTCACTGTCCTGCCTGTGCGGCGGTGTCTCACGTGGTCTCTGTAGCCTGTATCTCACTGTTGGAACCTCTGGAGCCAGGACCCAGCGGGGCGGCCAGGCTGGCCCTGGCTGTCTGGGTGGCAGCTCCCAGGGTGACATGTGGCATAGTTAGACTCACCAAGGACATTTGAGACTAATTTCCTGGGTGCCCTGCACTGATGCAGGCGCCAGCACAGGCGTGAATTGCTGGTGTAGCCGGTGCAGACTCCACCTGGCTTGTGACGCTTATCCTCTCTCAGGCTCTGCTTGCCACTGTGACCACACTGACCTGGGGCACAGCCAAGCGCTCGGGTCCTGCCTATGTGCAGCAGCACCAGAGAGACGCGCTGCAGAGGAAGTGGCGATGTGTCCACACGCTCTCCCTACTGGGCATGGAGCCTGGGCCAGGGACAGAGACAAGACAGTGCCCACCCCACCCCAGCTGCTGGGCAGGACAGAAGGCGGTGGCTAGCCTGAGAGTTCTGTGTCCTGGCGGCTGCTGAAAGGCTAGACTCAGCACAGTTGTCTGTGCTGGCTGCCGGGCTGTCTGTGACCTTCAAGACCAGCTTGCTCCAGCTCATGTTCAGCCCTGGCCTTGGTTCCAGAATGTGGTTTAGGGGCCACACCCAGCCTCTGCTTCCCTGGGACCCAGTCCCAGTCAGCACCCAGCTCCCTGCCCCACATCATTCTGGGCTGCCTGCTTGGGTGGCACACTGTACTTAGGAGCTGCCTCTTGGTGCAGTGTCATTTCTCACCACCAGAGGACAGCACTACCACCCAGACCTACCTCTGCAAGCTGGTTAGACACGTGGACATTTGGCCATGGCCCTAGGGTTCCTCTGCCAGGTAATATGAGCAGAAGACAGGTGGGAGGACGGACAACACAGAGAAGGACAGGCAGAAGCTGCTGTCCTGGAGGTCACATGTAGGAGGTGGGGCCAAGGCTGTGTCCTGGCCTGGCCTGACCCGTAGCCCAAGCTATCTTCAAGAGCCTGAAGCTGCTGTTCACTCCCTCTGGGGCACAGCCAGGCTCCAGTCATATGAAAACGTGCCAGGGGGCGGCCATTGTCCTTTGTGACCCTGTAGAGAGCAGGACTGTGTTGGTGAGCCCACCCCACGCCTGCCATCTGGCCAGGCTTGGATGGGATGGCTGACTCCCCAGGATGGGCCTCCTGTAGCCGTCTCAGCTCTCAGCCCCTCAGCACCTCTTCTGCCCTGGCACCTGGGCTCCCTCCCCACACCCCTGGGCACCTCCAGCTGTGTATGAGCAAGTGTGTGTCTCTGCTGCTCTGGGGCACCATGCTCACTTCTGAGGGTCCTGTCTGCCCTTCCTGGGCTGCAGTGCAGAGGCCCTAGCTGGCCTCGGCCCCCCAGCCTGCTGCCTCTTGAGCTCTGAAATGAGAGGCTGAGAGGACCCGGGCTCCAGGTGTCCATGACACTGCCTTCCTGTGTCCCCATCTGCAGGGTGAGGCCGCAGGCCTGGCATTCTGGGCATGGTGGGGCCAGAGTGGGCACTGGATGGGAATGGCCTCTGCCTGGGCACAGGTCGGGTGTCTGCAGTGGGGCCAGGACAGTGCCGTCTGGAGGCTCCTCAGTGCCATGGAACTGCAGATGTGTGAGTCTGTGTCTGTGATGCCCCGGGCTTAGGGGAGTGTGGCTAGAGACATCGCCGGCTCAGTTATGTCCAGCCGCAGCCAGGTGGCAGTCGCCCTGCCCCACAGCCCCTCCACCGACCAGGCCCTCTCTACAGTTCAAAGCTCAGCACTCCCCGGACTCCAGCTCTGCCACCTGCCTGTCGCTCATGGCTGGCGAGGGCCCAGCATCCTGACCACTGACCTCTTTGTTGCTTTGGGGAGACATGTTAGGGACAGGTCCAGCCTGGTCCGTGCATCTCACAGTCAGGCCTGGTGGCTATCTATCCTGATACATCATCTGTGGTTTCCAGCACCTGCTTAAACATCCTGTGCTGCAGCTGATTAGGGGGACAGCAGTGTATTCCACTGATGTCCCAGGACCAGAGGTGTGAAGCTGGCCCCACAAGCACCATGGCCACTGTGTTCACAGAAGAAACTACTCGGGACCCAAATGCTGAAGGGGGCCAAGCTTGCTGGGCACTGTGGGGAGGCTTTCATCTGTGACCAAGAGGGCCATGGCCCTGCCAGGTGGAAGCAACAGGGCTGGGTCCCCCTTCTCAGGGGTCCTGATGGCCTTGGCACTGCAGGTAGCCCACAATCAGGGACAAGACTGCTCACCGTTGGGGGCTACTACAGTCAGAGACCCCACTTTGCAGTTGACCAAGTGGCCTGAACCCTAGGGCCATTAGCTGTTACTGGTGCCCAGGCCAAAGAGGCCGATATGCCCCCTCGTCCCCTGTAGCCAGTGCTGATGGGGGCCTGGGGCTCCTGGTCAGGCCCCCACGTCCTTGCACTCCTGCTGGCTTGTTCTCTGTCCCGGGACCCACCCTCTAACTTGACCTCTTCTGTACAGTGTCACAGCCCCAGGCTGCCCACAGCCCCCTGGAGAAGCCACCCAGCACAGCCATCCTGTGTAACACTTGCGGAAATGTGTGCAAGGGGGAGGTGCTGCGCGTACAGAACAAATACTTCCACATCAAGTGCTTCATCTGCAAAGGTGAGTGTGTTGTCCTGGTCCCCACTGTGGTGCCACACACAGCCCTCTAGATCCACGTCCATCGGTCAGTCTGGGCTCCTGGGGAGCTCTGAGCATTGTGAGCTTTTTCATGTCATCGTGTTACCTATGTGGGGAAGAAGCTGCGGAAGGTGGGAGGAGAAGGCCCAGGTCCCCAGTGTGTCCTCATGAGTGCCGCAGTGCTGCTCCCCTGGCCCTGCAGCCAGACTCTGGCCACACAGAAGCTCAGACTGTCCCTATCTGCCCCAATGATCACTTTCTTCTTATTGTGAAAAACATTTCATATACTGGATTGAAATAATGCCTATAAGATAGGGAAATTTAAATAAGAGTCTCCTGATTTCCCTGGCTCCTAGGTGGCCCTGCTCAGTCTCCTCCTTGCTGTGCTATGGTGCAGATAGGACTCAGTGCACCTCATTTAACCTCCTAGTGATACAGGAAGACTTGCTGGGAGAGGTATGGCCAGATCTCACAACACGCTGTCCCTGGAGAGGTAGTGATGTCCTCCTGCCATGAGATAGGCTCGTGGCCTTCATGCGGTGAAGCATAGGTGTGAGGAAGAGTTGCTTTTTTGTGAACAAACAGTAGCGGGTTGGGGATTTTTGGCCTGGCCCTTGGTGGGGTCGCTGGGCTGCAATCCTCAGCTCAGAGGCATCCCAGGAGGACGCAGAAGCCCAACAGCCCCAGCCCAGTGTGGGAGATGCATGTGGTGACACTGCAGACTTTATAGTAGAAGCCTGTGCTGGGCTGGACCATGAGCTACATGGAGACGCAGCATGAGGCTGAGACTCAAAAAGAAAAGCTGTGGGAATCTGATTCTGGTTTCTCCCTGCTGGCAGCCCTGTGAGGCACCATGATTTCGTGTCAACAAGAATAGCTCTCTAGGACTGGAGATGTTCAGGATCGACCCCAGACCACACTGTGCCTCTGAGCCAAGTCCAAGGGAGAAGGGTCCTAAGGAGAAGTTGCAGCCTCCTTGGAGAGGCGAGGAGGGCAGGGGCAGGCCATGGCACAGCACTCACAGGGACTTGGCCCTGCCCACTTACAGAAGCCCCGCCCCACTCCCCGCCCATCCATAGAAGCCTCGCCCACAACCAGAAGCCCCGCCCACAGGAGCCCTGCTCCTGTCCTCAGGTCAGTCACAGGCTAAGTGAGACCCTTGAGGTCCTGCTGTAGAAACCGAAAGCGGAGAGCCCTGGCCTCACTCTTCTGCTGCAGATGAGACCCCAGAAGGCCCCTGTGCTGGCACTCCAAAGAGGTCAGCATCCGCAGGGAGGCACATGGGGCTGGCAGAGTGGGTCCCCCATCCCCTTCTCTCCTGACTATGGGACTCAAGGAAGGAGCCCCACTGCCCCACAGGGCCTCCTGATGCCCCAGAAATACCAGGGCCTGGGGGTCCCTGTGCACCATGGCCACCGCAACCACGGCTTCACCCCCACACCCACTGCCCTCCCCAAAGTAGCCCAAGTCCCAGGGTCAGTGGCAGGACAGTGCCAGGATAGGCAGTGGGCTGTTTGACAGGACGAAGTGTGGGTGACTCACCTGGCACATTGTGGGCTGGGAGCAGGACCGCCCCCACGTGGCCCTGTGGACGCTTGTGCACCATCCAGGCTGCAGAGGAGTGGCGCCCTCCTGCCTCCTGCCTTCTGGTGTCTCCCCACAGCTCTGCACCAGGCTTTTGTGGCCCCGCAGGGCTGCTGGCTTCCTCTCTCAGCTCTCTGTGCAGATCCCCATAGTGACTCATCCTCATCTGCATGCCCTGCAGAGCCTGTGCAGAGCTGGGCTAGAGGTGAGGTGGAAGTGGGTACTTTATTTCATAGGACTTTTCCCGTAGCTGGCCAAAACTATACATGGACACAACACAGGCTAAGGCTCAGAGCCAGCTTCACCTGATGTGACCCACAGGTGGCAGATACAGGGAGCGGCCTGTAGTCCCTTCCTGCCAGCTGCAGCTGGCTTGATGAGAGCATAGTACCCCTGTACAGTATTGCCCAAAGTGGGCAAGTGGCAGCAAGGGCCATGTGGCAGGAGTCTGGGTACACAGGCCTGGTACCAGGTACCCCATCTGTATAACCCTCAGTCCACTCAGCATGTGCCATGTTGGCCTTTGGGGACCTAGGAGAACTGTGCTTAGGTCAGACCCTGCCCTCCCGCAGGGCACCCAATTTGATGTCTGAACAAAGACATCACCAAAGACTGAGCCTCTCCACTTCCCATCCCCAGCTGACCCTCCCACATCGAACCCCGGGCCTATCAACAGCGCCTCTCCTCATGGTCTCAAGATGGCTGCTGTAGCTCCAATATCACACTCTCTTGGCTGGTGTGCATCCAGGAAGGGGCTGGGAAGAGATCTGAACAGGAGGCAGAGTGCCTTGTCCTTTCCCTGAAGTTTCCCCCACAGACTTCCTGTATGGCAATGGGCTGGGCAGGAAGGAGAAGAATGATATGAAGCAGGATTGGCCAGGTGTGGGGGTCATTGCAGGATTCATGAAGGGGGTGACCTCTGAGTGAAGCCCAGCTGGTATTCCACCCAGAGAGTCAGCCATGCAAAGGCCTTGGGGCATGGTGGTCTCTGGGAGAAGCAGGAGGACTGTGTGGCCAGAGCAGAGTGGCCCCTGTGCCTCCTTGTCAGGACCTTGGCTTTGACATGGGTGACAGCACACAGGAGGTCCCGGGGGTGTCAGGGTCTGAGGCAGGGGCAGGGCCCAGGCTGGAAATGAGGGGGGCCCGACGGGGAGGAGAGGACGCCTGGCTCTGGACACATATCAACAACCCACTGACTCCATTTCACACTGTGCATGGGCACAGGCAGAAGCAGGACACATGGCAGACGTTCAAGGGGTGACCACAATACACAGCGTTTACAGTTTTCAAGTTTGCTGCAAAGCATCGCCCCTGCCCCTCCCTGTGGACACACTCGTGCTGGCTGCTGCCATGCTCTGCAGCCATTCTGGACTTTCCTGAGCGTCTTCACCAGGCATGATGAGAAACACGGTGATGCTGCTGCCCAGTGCGATGCCCTAGAAGGCAGCTCCGAGAACACGAGGCTACGTCCTTGGCTGCTCAGTCACTGGGCCTGGTACCGGGTCACCTTGGCTCTTCCCCAAAGTCCAAATGACCAGGAAAAGGAGGCACTGCGAGCCTCTTCAGGACACAGAAGCAGCAGCAGAACTTGAAGATGCTCCCGAAGGAGGACTCCAGAGTGCGATAACAACGGGAGGCGTGTTCAGATCGAGGGCGGGGATTCCCAGGGGACTCATGCGGGGTGTCTCTGCTGTAATGACTTTTTAATATTAAATATTCACTGTAATTTTTGTTCACACCTCCTGCAGGGAATCATAGGGCCTTTTAAAGACGAAGGCTGTGGCCACTGCATGAACAGCTTGCCTTCTGCCCAGCCACTCGCCTCTCTCCTGGTGGGGCCACTTTGTGCTCCAGGCTGTGCCCGGGCAGCAATCTACTGGGCCCAGAGCACTGCTGTGCTGGGAGACAGAGCATGTGGGCAGCATCTCCATTAGGCAGGTGTTTGGGACCCTGAGCAGTGGAACTTGGTCTAGGGATTTGGGAAGAGAGGAGGACTCCTGCCAGAGAGGGCGGCCGTGTGTCTGGAGAGAGCTGTGTGTAGCGTGGTAACCATAGGGTCGCCCCAGGGACACATCCACCCAGGGCTAAAAATAGCGGCACCAGAGCTGCGTGTGCTCCTGGGAGGGGCCAGGCCAGGCCCACAAGGCCTGCACTGCCTGGTGACCTGGGGGTGTTGTGGATGTTTACAGAGTGGCCCAAGATCCAAGTCCTATATGGCTCTGACAGGTGTGCCTGGACCCTGGCCCTGGGCACCCTTGGTGGGCAGGGTGGAGGGTGTGAGTGGTGACCCTTGTCTTGGTGGGGGGTCCCGGGAGGCAGGCTGCTCACCGCAGTTCCTGCTGGCTCTCTGGGTGGGTCCCTCCAAAGATTTCCTTTGGATGAGTTTTTTCTTGTACTGGAAGCTATACTGTGTATAATGTTATATCATAACTTACGCAGTCCCAGACACCAGACGACTTTTCTTTCTTACCTCCCTCTTTGCTTTTCTCCCTCCTTCCTTTTTGTCTTTTTCCCATACTAGCAATAGAACCTGGACATTCACACTAAGCTCTTTCTCCAGCCTTTTTGTGTTTTATTTATTTTGAGTCAGGGTCTTGCTAAGACTTGGCGAGGCTGGAGTTTAACCATCAGTCCTTCTGCCTAGCCTCCTAGAGTGCTGACATGAGAGGCCTGGGCCACCACACCTTGCTCTTACATCATATAAATTCCTCAGATCCATTTCAATATTGGCCCAAAGGCCTTCAGGTTCCTGGAAACTGAATTGCTCAACCGTCAGGGTGTTTGGGTCGTTTCAACCAGATCCTGGGGCTGGTAAGCTTTGACACCATCTTGTTGATTCCCATGGTGGTTGGTCATGCAGAACTGGTATTTTAACTCCGCAGAGGAGGACTAAGGTTCAGGGAGGTTGAGGAACTGCTGCAGGGTCAACAGTGGGAAAGGGGTGAGAGAAAGGGCAGGAAGCCAGGGTCCCGACTCTGGCTGGCATAGCAGAGCTGCGGGGAATATGGCTGAACTGTGCCACCATGGGAATTACTGGGTCCAAGGACAGGGGCGGGTCTGTGTTCTTCAGAGTGGGTGCCGGATTTGGGTTCCAAGAAGGGGCAGAGAGCCACCCTCCTGGCAGCCGGTGCCCCAGCCACTGCGGTGATGACCACAGAGGGGCCTGACTTACCACACCCACCCGCCCTGCTCTCTTGTCCCATTTACTCTAGAGAAAAGGTATATGATAGCAGGCAGTGTCTTGATAAGGATTTCTAGAATTACAGCGAATTGGACTTTTATTTTTGGTAGGCACAGGTCTGGGTTGTCAGTGCCTCAAGGTGACCTTGGTGTCCCAGGGCAGCCAGGTCTCGACACTGGCCGAGGGCACAGGAGAGGTTCGTGGGGTGCGGCTGGCTGGCAATGACGTCACCTCCCAGTGCCCACTTTGTGGCTCGCTAGGCTGCAGGGGGCTCAGGGGCCACCGCACATGGCCCTGTGCCCGGTCAGCCGTGTCCCGCATCTCTGTGAGGCCCAGCCCAGCCACACAGCTCCTGTCCCTGATCCAGCTGGAGGCTACCCAACCACCCCCCACAAGAGCACCAGCCTCTGCCTGGGTCTCACCTAGTCACTAGAGTGATCATGGCTCCTTGAGAAGGGGCCAGCTGGGCTCTGGAGCCAGGACTCCTGCTGCCACGCTGGCTCTTCCCATGGGCCATGGGGTTTGTCAGTGGTCTCATTGATGTGCCACCTGATGTGTGTGAAAGGCAACCTCATGATACACACACCAGAGATGGCTACACTGTCATGGAAATGCCTAGGTGTCACTTTAAGATGTGAAGTTACTTGGTTTTTAAAACCCAGGTTTGGGAGTTGCTGAGCTGTGCCAGCTGAGATGGCCAGGCGAGACCTCCTGTGTGATTGCAGTGGAGCTGCCAGGGAGCACTGTAGTCTGTCCTCTGAAGCCTTACATGGCTCCCAGGCCCCTGGCCAGAGGGGTTATGGGGGGGGCATACAGGTGTCCCCAGTCACTCAGGAGCTCTGAGCTGTGGTAACTGGCAGGCTTGTCCAGAGGTGGTGGTGCTGTCCCCCTGCCAGTTCCCTCTGCCAGGCTCTGCTGCCGCCATTTCCTGGGGGAAGAAGGTAGAGGCCTGGCCTTGCCACTGTGGGACACAGGGACACAGAGCAGTGGGGAGACTGGGACCAGCCACAGGCCTGTTGTCCACCCCTATCTCCAGCCTGGCACACAGCTAGCACTTAGAAATTGGCCTGCCCTCCCTGGTCTCTCCCGGAAATGACCTGCCTGGCACGTAGAGGCCCCTCCAAGTGTGGTGGCTGGGCTGTTCTCAGCAGAGTCCAGTCCTCACTGAATTGCTGTCCAGGCTTTCTGGAGAGAAGTCCACACCACCCAGGCCAGGGTCTGGAGCTGGTGTCTGTCCCTGAGCCTGGTCCCTGAGCACCACGGGCCACCAAGTCTGTGTTCAGGAGGGGTCAGGGAGGGTTGGATGCATCAAGGCTCTGGGGAGTGAGAGCCATTGCCACCCCCTTCTCATGAATATCCTACTGCAGCGTGCGGCTGTGACCTGGCAGAGGGCGGCTTCTTCGTGCGGCAGGGCGAGTACATCTGCACCCAGGACTACCAGCGGCTCTACGGCACACGCTGCTGCAGCTGTGAGCAGCTCATCGAAGGTGAGGTGGTGTCAGCTCTGGGCAAGACCTACCACCCTGCCTGCTTCGTGTGCGCTGTCTGCCGGTAAGTGTGCCCCGTCTTCTTCCTCACAGGCCCCAGCCAGGCCCAGAGCTGCCCATGCTGCCCCTGCTGTCCCCCCACAGTGTCTCTCCTGTTCCTTCTGGGCTTTGCCCTTGGCTCCCTCCTGCCACTGCCCACCCACCATATCCACGCTCAACTCCTCCGTGCCCACCCACAGCTGCTACTCTACTCTGTCACACCTGTCTGCATGCCCCACTCCACTGTCCCTCCTGATCTGCAGGTGACACCGCATTGCACCCGATAAGCGTGGCCCTTCTCCAAATCCACCAGCTGCTGCCCTGGCTCAGGCCCAGCCTCCCCTGCCAGCTCTTTCATGGCCCTCTGAACTTTGTAGCCCCCTCTGTCCACCCAACATCCCTGCCATGGCTCCAGGAGGATGTTCAGGCCCCTCAGCTGTGCCCAGAGGAGCATCACTGGCTGTTCCATCCACTCATTAGTGCCTTCATTGATTCATGCATTCTGTGCCTGCATGGACCAGACCCAGCAGGGGTGTAGACGAGCTGCCCGGCCCAGACTCCCACCCTGGAAGCCCCTTTCCCCTTCCTCGACCCAGCACTCCCACGAAGGACCCAGGGCAGCTTTGGAAGGACGAGCTGGCACAGCTCCTCTCTGGTCCCTAAGCTGGCCAGAGCAGGTGTGGTTATGTGGAAAGCCTGGGGCCCGATGCCAAGGGGTCACTCTCCCCATCTTTTGCCGGGCAGGGAGCCAGGGGTCATCCTCCCCAGAGTCTCACCCTGCACAGCCTCCAGCAGGCCCTCTGGGGACCAGTGTTCCATTTCCAGAAAACAGAATGGAAAAACGAAACCGTTATTTTCTGCTCTTTGTCCCCCTGCACCACGCCCAGCTTGAGAAGACACTGTCTGTGTGGCTCTGAAATGGCTGTCTGTGGTTAGCGTGGGCCCGAGACAGAAAGAGCCTGTGTCAGATGCGGATGGAGGAGCCGCAGTGGCGAGGACATGCCTGATGAAAGAGTCCTGTGTGTCATTACCGCCTGGCTCGGGTCAGAGGTCCCCAGGGATGGTCTGGTGTTTGATTTCTGTGTACATAGCTTAGCAACGAGGTTGACATAATCCCAATTGGTCTGAAAGATGATCTCTGGATGATCTGCTATTTAAAAATAATAGTGGATGGCACTGGTCATATTGGAGTGATCAGATCCAAACTGGGCTGACACAAACAACAAGAAAACTGGACAAAGCACGTGCCCTGGCTGTCTACATCCGGCCTGAGAGGAGGACACTGTGCCGGGTGGCCTGCTTCCCTCAGAAGGCTCGTGAGGGGGGTACCATGGGGATGAGGCAGAGTGTGGCACCTTGAGTCAGGACCAGGATGGGAAGGAAACAGGAGTGGGGCCTGAGGCGGAGGAGAAAGAACAGCAGAGTTACTGGAATTGCTGTCTAGGCTTTCTGCTGAGAAGTCCACTCCACCCAGGCCAGAGGCAGAGCAGAGTGGAGGCTGCATTTGAGGCTGGGCCAGACAAAGCTGTGTGTGCACTGCGGAAGTGGCAGAGGGAGCAAAGGCGTCCAGGCGCTGAGCATGCACAGGCCCAGGCACCGTCTGTGCTCTCAGTGGGGTCCAGTCCTGCTGAGCACTCAGGACATGCAACAACCCCAGGCTGTTCCTCATTAATAGGACTAAAGCATCCTGGTGTGAAGGCTGCCATAAACCCATCTCCCGGGCCGGGGAATTAGCTCAGTGGTTCCAGCGCCTGTCTTGCAAGCACAAAGACCTGGATTCGATCCCCGGTAACCACATAACAATACTGGGCATGGAGACTCACGCCCAGCAGCAACCAGTACCACATACCACAGTGCCGGGCATGGTGGCTCACGCCTGTAATCCCAGCACTCAGGAGGCAGAGGCAGGAGGATTGCTGTGATGTGAGTTTGAGGCTGAGCTAAGGGCCAGCCTGAACCACAAAGTGAGACCCTGTCTCAAAAAATCTTAAAAAAAATAAATAAATAAATAAAAAATAAAAAAAACCCATCTCCCATCATGCTATTCATGCTGACCTGCCTGGGGCCTACTAACACTAAAGCAGAGCCAACACACTATAAGGAAAGGAGAGAAAACCCAGAACTCAGCAAAGTGAAATGTGCAACACGTGTGAAAAATTTCTGGATCTAAGAAACTAGAAAAAGGGATCCCAAACTTGAGAAAAAGTGAGCCACTGTCAGTACATCTGGAAAGGGCAGGGGCGAAACAATCAGAAACTGACTTTAAACAGCTGCTATAAATATATGTCGGTCCCTGGACATTGAAGGGATGTTTTAGAAAGCAGAAGAAAAGAATCCACTCGGAAATCTAAACATGAAATACCTACTTCCTGAAATGAGAGGTTAGCAATAGGTTAAGGATTGCAGAAGAAAAGATTGGTAAAGTGGAAAACACTGCCAAAGCAACCATTCAAACTGGAGCCAAGAGAGGAAGAGACTGATGCATGCAAACAGGCCCGGGATCCAGGATCCGTGAGGGCAGATCTCACCCTTGCCATTTGCCTGGCACTTATCTCATGCACAGGACAGACCAAAGCTGCCTGCAAAAATAATGGAGTAAATTTTCCAAATCTGATGACAACTATACAGTGCTTCTGAGTCCAGGAATCTCAGCGAACCTTAAATAGGATAAACTCAAACCGGCCAAATTCATCCTAGTCAACTGCTGATAGCCAATAATGACAAGAAACCTTAAGGTTCAAAGCCCACCCATGGTCTACAGAGAGCAAGGCTGACCTCAGACTCCATCGGAAGCTATGGAGGCTGGAAAACAGTAGCACGCTTTTATTGAGTGGCCACCCAGGCTGCCCTGCACCCCGCCTCATCACAGGCTTGAGCATGATTACCCAGCTTGGACTTCTGTGGCCTTAAGATCCCATGCTGAGGGGTGGCAGGCCTGGTCAGGCCCTGGAGGTGGCTGTGGCATCTTGTCCAGTGGCAATCCCAAGAGTAGAAGGCCCCTGGGGGACTGCCTGTGACCAGCTCTCTCATTGCAGGCTGCCCTTCCCACCTGGGGACCGAGTGACCTTCAATGGGAAGGATTGTGTGTGCCAGAAGTGCTCCCTGCCTACACCAGCGGGCAGCAGTACCCATATGCCACAGGGCCTGCGGAGTAAGTAGGCAGGGGTGGCTGGATGGGGAGGGCACCAGGGACAAGGATGGATGTGATAACATGGGACTGGGAAGGCACAGTCGCAGCTATAGTATATAACTACACAGGGAAGGGACAGGAGAGACATCCCCAGGGATGCCCCTCCACCAGGCCTTTGCCTAGGCCATGCCCTATGCCATGTCTGCTTTCCCACCCACCCCTCCTGCTGGGCACATCTCTGACCCTCCTCCAGGAAGCCTTCCTGGCCTCCTCTGGTCCTCCTTGCTCATCCACCGAGAACTTCTCTTTGTCCTTTAGTCCAAGGCCATCAGAAGTGCTCTGGGATCTCCAAAGAGCCCTGGACTCGGCCTTCCTGCGGGCAAGCAGGGCCCTTGGGCTCACAGTGCCACTCAGGAGCCACCATGTGCAGTAGTAGGTGGTCACCAATGGGCAGAATGATGGCCAGAGGAGCAACCAGGTGGTGTCTCCAGCCCAGGGGCTCTTCTAGGGCAGAGGTGGGATGTGGGGGTTGGGAGGGGTGCCCCACACCAGGACCTGCTGCTTCTCAGTGCCCACTGAGGAAGTGGCATTTCAGAGCCAGCCTGTGTACATGGCCATTGTGGTATCCTCGGGGTAGGAGCATCTGCCAAAGGACAGAGGACGAGGAGCTTGTGGTGACTCCCAGGCAGCTCCACACTTCCTCATCTCACTCTGTGCCCCAAGCCCCCTCTCTCTCTCCAGCTCTGTGGAGTCTCTGTGAGGACCCCACCTTGGCCTCGGAGCTCCAGGCTGGTCTTGGGAGCTATTGTCATTTTGTCATTTTTACTCTTTGAGTGACGTAAAGCTATGCCCTCACACAGCAAGTTTGCAGTGGCACTAGGTGGTAGCTTGTGGCTTTGAGGCCAGCCCAACCCTTCCGGAGATGTCCTTGGGAACTGTGTTCTATTTTTGGCTTGGGACAGTCCAGCTGGATGGCTGAGGGACCCCAGAGCCTGGAGCAAGTGCCTGTCCAGTTGTGGGGGTTCTAGAGGCAGCCCAGGACCTGGCCTGGATGGTTTTACCCTTTCTACAGCTGCATATGGGGCATTGCCCCAGCCCTGTGACTCCCAGCGGGTGCTGGGACAAATCTCCACTCTCCCAGTCACTGCCCCACTTCAGAAGCAGTCATCCCCGTCCCCATAGGTGAACGTCAGGTCCAGTGGAGAATTGAGGCCCTGCTCACTAACCCCATGGCAGAGGGTGGCTTTGACCACACTAAGGCTGCTGTCTCTGCCTTGTCCCTTGGAGAGTGGCCTGAAGGTCGGGGCTTGAACCCATGGCCACTCCTCCTGGAAGAGGAGGCTCTTGGGAAGTGGACTGGACTGTTATGAGGGTCACAAGAGATGCACAGCAGGTAGACAGCTGACTCTGGATACGTGGTGCCCATGTAGTGGCTGTGTTGGTGACACATGGCTGTGTCTGTGTCTGGCAGAGCCCTGTGAGGTCACACCAAGCTCCTCAGATGTTTAGAGGGTGACTGCATTTTCCATGACATCTCCCACTCCCTGCTGTTCATTAGTGACACTCCTGCTCCATATCACAGAGGAAGGGACCAGGAGTGGGTTCCATACTGTCGGACCCAGGCAGAGAAAGTGAGACCCAGTCCCGTGAAGTATGCAGGGTATACCAAGGGGGCATAGTAGTAATATAGGCAGGTGGCAGAGACAGGCACATCTTCACAGCAGGAGTTGGCAGACAGAACCCAGCCAGGCCCTAAGCAGAGACCACCACACACATTCATAGAGCCGTTCATCAAGCACGCCCTTCTCCACAGGTGCCCAGGCCTAGATCCACTCTCACGGGCACTGGCCCTGAGACTGTCCCTAACATGTGTCCCCTTCCTGGGGCATAGAGAGGCGAGGTGGGCCTGGCCCCACCTGTGGGCAGAGCGGCATCTGAGCAACCCTTGGGCCTCTGTGCTCTGGGTCCCCGTCCCCGTGGGCTTGACTGCCATTCACATGGAGGCCTGCTGTGGCTCCAGGCAGGTCCACTGTCCCTGAGCCATGGACACTCGGGCTGGTTCTCAGGTGGAACATCTGTCCTGGCATTGCTGTCACTTCCAGCTGTGGGTGTCAAAGAGGCCTCCTGACACTGTCAGTGTCTCCAGGACAGTGGCCCTGCAGAGAGCTTCCAAATGTGCCATCAGCCTCAGCTGCAGGCCTGGGGCCCCTCCGTATTCTTCAGGGAAGGGTGACCCTGGGACCCAGGGGCACCGTTATTTGTTGCTGGGCTTCCTTCTCCAAGGATCCCAGGTCCCTGAGCCAAGCTCAGGTTTGTTCTTCCTTTCTTTCCAGAGCTGCACAGGGAGTTGAACCTGTGATAATTTAGGAGACAATGTGACCAGCGGTTTTGAGGGTGCTATTTTTTATTCTTAAAAATCAATGGCTCAGATCTCTTCTAAGGAGCATAATAAAGACACAGAGCATGTGGTGTGTTTTAGGTGCCCACTGCATGCCAGGCCTGTCCTGTGCCCATGCCAGGTCCTAGTGAGCAAGGGCACATGCTGAAGTGATCACTTTCCACAGTCACATGCTCGCCACACTAGCTTGCACACCAGAGGTGCTCAGACAGGCACAGCTGCTGGCATATGCAGACACATGCACAGTTGGCCTGTGCCTGCATCAGTGTCGGAGGAACTCTGAGGTGATTTAAGCACCAGGAAGATGTCCACAGGGTCTGTGCAAATACACCTTCCATGGACTTGGTCATCCTGGGGTCTGGGACTAGAACCTGCAGGTCCTGAGGGGCGGCTGCTTGCACTCAGACAGGCACACACATGCCTTTGCAGCCCATGCCAAGGTCCCTGACCTGAGTTGCCCTTGCCAGGCTCCCACTCAGCCTTTGCTGAGTGACAGTGAGTGGCAGGTTCACAGGGTGGAGGGGCTGTGAGCAGCTGACGCAGCACAGCAGGGCACCCAGGGGCTGGGCAGGGTGGGCACTGTTGAGAGAGAGGGCAGAGGGCATGGGGAGGAGAGCACAGGGCCAGGCCCAGCCCACGACTGCAGGATACAGAGTGCTGCCCTTTGCAGAAAGGTAAGGCATGGCAACAGGTGGCTGCTGGGCCTTGTGTTGGGCCAGGCCTGAGCCCTGTGTGTCTGTCAGGGGGAAGCTCCCTCTTCGGAAGGAACCTCACCGGCCTTGCCTCAGCCCTGCCCAGTGCGCACTTGGCACTCTGTACACACCAGGGCAGATGTGAGCACGAGCTTTCCGGGTGCTTCACCTGCTGCCCTATGACAGTCCCTCTCTCCCCACTCGGCCACTCTGGTACTTCTGTGGGGTCTCAGAACACCGGGGCAGGGCATGGATGAGGCCCTGGGTGTGAGGTCTATGTTCTGCTCCTTCCATAGGCTGTGGGGGCTGCAGCTTGGAAATCAAGAACGGGCAGGCGCTGGTGGCACTGGACAAGCACTGGCACGTGGGCTGCTTCAAGTGCAAGACCTGCGGGAAGCAGCTGAATGCGGAGTACATCAGCAAGTGAGTGTGGCTGACAGTGGGCGCGGCACTGCACTCTACTGTCCCCAGCCAGGCAGGCTGTGCAGCCTGTGCCTTCTCTCCACCAGCCTGTGCTTCCTCAGGCTCTTCCTTATCAACCAGAGTCTGTCCCCAGGCCTCACCCTTCAACCTCCTGGCACCTAGACACTCCTGCAGGATGCAAAGTGACATCAGCAGATACCAGCCATGGTCCCAGGAAGAGGCTGGGGCCAGTTGTCCACAGTGCCAGGCGACCTTCAGGGCTTCTTGTAGCCAGGAGCCAGGGTGCCGTATAGCACTGGGGAAGGAAACTGAGGCAGGTAGGTGAGGACAGTGCAGGTGAGGACAAAGTGATGGCAGCTTGGAAGTCAGCCCCTCTGAGAGCCTGCTGGCTCAGGGCCTCCAGGGGCTCACACTGAAAATGTGTTTCTGGGCACCTGAGGGAGGATCAGCACCATACAGGTTTATGCCTGCCCCCACACATGTGCACATATATCATGGGATGAAGCACACACGTGCACATGCATGATCACTGCGTCACATCCAGGATGTGTCCCTGTTCATCTCCTGATTGACTCTATTCTCTGATTCCTCAGACACCTGGAGCCATGCGGAATACATGTGACGTCTGTCTGTGTGGCTCTCCAAGGGCACTGATCCCACAGTGGTCTCAGGATATTAGACTTTAAAGCAAAGTCCTGACACCAAAGTGCACTTGCACCTGGGATAGGTCAGAATGCACAGGAAGTCAGAGGAGCAGGCAGGGATGCACATGGCAGATGTGGGTGCGGTGCTGAGCGCTTTGAGGGGTAATGACAGTGCCCAGCCCCCAGTGGGCTGCTGCCCCCACATGATGCTGCTGGCTCACCCACACCATGTTACTTAGCAGCCTCCTGAGCAGCCCAGAATTGAGGGGGAGGCTGCGTTGGTGTTGCCATGGAGACATGAGTGTCAAGCTTCGGTGTGTGGCAGGTACACCCATCCATGGGGTGCGCCAGGGCCCTCAGTGGGCAGCACGGAGGTTAGGTCCAAATGCCCGGTTCATGTCCCCTCAGTGGGCTCCTCCATGCTCTGTGGGATCAGAGCCAGGGAAAGGCAGCCAGAGAACAGGTGAAGCTGGGCTGTGACCTGCCAGGGCCGGCTCTCCCAGTCTGTGGGCTGCAGCATGGAGCAAGAGAGCCAAAGGGTAGTACCCTGCAATCCTTCCTCTGTCCCAGATGAGTGACCAGGGACCCAGCCTGGAGCAACAGGAACTCGGGGACAGGTATATTGGTGTGGCAGGTGTCTCTCCTCCCCATCACCTCCATGCCCACTTGCTTGGACCCAGAACATGTGATTGAGGTGATTGGTCCTGCTTGCTAGTAGTGACTGTGGCCAGTGTGTGTGCTGCAGCTTCTCCTGTGTGGGCCTCGCTGTTATTTCCTCATGTTCCCAGACCTGCACCCTGGAAGGTCAGCGATGTGCCCAAGGTCACACAGCCGGGACACAGCATTAGAGGCCAAGTCTGTTTGCATCTTTCTAAACTGGTGCTGAACTCAGGTGTCTGGAAACTTCCACATGGCAGATGCAGCTCTTGTTCCTTCCCCAGCCCCTCAGGCTTGCCCCCCCCTCGAGGGTCTATGTATGCCTCAGTTTCCCCCTCTGTGCAGTGGTTTCCTTAGGGGTGGCACTGTGAGCACCTTCTCCTGCATGGTCCTCGTGTGACCTTCCATGTCATTTCAGGGATGGGCTGCCCTACTGTGAGGCTGACTACCATGCTGAGTTTGGCATCCGCTGCAGCGGCTGTGAGAAGTTCATCACAGGGCGTGTGCTAGAGGTGAGTGGCACCGCCTGGCTGGGCCTGGGTGCAAAGGTCCTCACTGTCCCTAAGTTATGGTCAGGCCAGACCCTCCTCTGGTTCTCCCAGGTGCACCACCAAGCCCTGGCCGCCTTTCTCCCAGCTCCACAGGGCAGGGCATGTGCCTCCTTCCTGGATACCTTCAGGGTCCACGGTGGGCTCAGAGTGGAGTTGGCTGTGGGTAGGGCCTAGAGCTGAGCTGGTCCTGCCTTTCTGGGGTAGCTTGGGACTCAGGCATGTGGGGTGGGTAGTTAGGTGGGAGGTGGTGTGGGGACTGGTGCAACCCCACTGGACGCAGAGTGGGCGCCTGGCAAATGGCTGGGCAGTGGACGTGGGATGGAGAGTCCAGGCATTGGTTGTGCTGGGCTTCTGGCTCCGTGTGACAGTGACACGTGGTGCTGTTTCACCCAGCCCCTCCCCTGTCTTCAGGGGCCAGGAGGAGGCTGAGAACTGCTCCAAGGTGAAAGAGTCCTTGCAGTGGCCCTAGGAGCTGCTGCTGGGAATGAGGACCCAGGAGCCAGAAGCCACAGGCACGGGCAGGTACCACACTCCCGGTCTGGCTCCCATGGCTCAACATCACTGGGGTGGCCCAGGTTGCAGAGTTGCTCTTCTAGGCTGACTTCATTCAGTGATGCCAGGACTCAGCCCAGCGCTGGCGGTGGACGTGGCAGTGACTGGCTTCCCACTGCATTAAGTGGCCCTGCAGTGAACCCTTTAAAAAGAAATCTTTCTTTGCATTTCTAGTTTTCCTTCAGATGATTTTATAAAAACATAAGAGCCGGGCCGGGGAGTTAGCTCAGTGGTTCCGGTGCCTGTCTTGCAAGTGCAAGGACCCAGGTTCGATTCCCCGGTAACCACATAACAATACTGGGCGTGGAGACTCACGCCCAGCAGCAACCAGTACCACATACCACAGTGCCGGGCATGGTAGCTCACGCCTGTAATCCCAGCACTCGGGAGGCAGAGGCAGGAGGATTGCTGAGATGTGAGTTTGAGGCTGAGCTGAGTGCCAGCCTGAACCACACAGCGAGACCTTGTCTCAAAAAAAAAAAAAAACATAAGAGCCACCTCAAAACTATGAGCATTTTATAGTTCTCAATAGTTCATACCTCCTTCTAGCCTATAGAATGTAGTATTTCCCATCTAGCCTTTGCCAGTGGAAAGGTGAGCACAGATTTGTCTTCCTGCCACCTCGAGGGAGCTGAGTCTTTTTTTCTGTCATTTTTTCTAATTATAGTTCTTGCATTTTAATCATCTTTCCTAAATTGTGCCTGCTCACTCAGTGCAGTCTTCATACTGCTCTGTGAGTGGGCAGTGTGGGAAGACTGTGATGCTCCCTTTGCCTTGTTACTTCCCGGACAGCAGCCATACATGACGCTGCATCTGACCCAGGTGCCCATCCTCTGGATGGGACAGATGCCTCCTCCCATGCCCTCCACCGCACCCCCATCTGTCTCCTCCAGCCTTTCTCAAGCTTGGTCCATCTGCTGGCTCTCTGGGGCCTTAACTGCCCACCCCCTTCTCCCAGGTGTCTTTTTAAGTCTCTGGAGAACCCTTGGGCTCGGCCTGGTGTGGATTCCTCCCTCACAGCTGCCCACACTACCTCTTGAGGACCCCCAAAACCTCATGTCTCGGAAACCCTATTGTCTTTGGCTTCCTTTACTGGCCAGTCTTTCCCTCCCCTTCCCTTTTCGGGGCTCCTCTGCTCTTCTCACATCCCCTAGGCACCTAGTGCCTCTGCCCATCTGCACCTGCCCGGCCCACACAGCTGCCCCCATCCATCACCTTCAGAAACGCAAGTGGCCCCGAAGTTCAGCCAGGTGTGGAAAGTCCCAACAACTGGGCACCTGGGCCTTAGAGAACAGGAGACAAAGCTGGACGTGGACACAGGCTGCCTGTTACTCTGCTTGGCCTCTGCCTGCAGCGTGCAGTCCAGGGCCCTGTGTCTATGCCTTTCATGGTTAGCATGGATGTAGCTGGGCCAGATGCTATAGATGTGGCCAGCCTGGTGTGGAGAGGCCTGGCTGGGTGGGGCAGCCTGACAGCCTCGAATGCCCTGCCTCCTCCAGCCAGAGCAAGGACTGCATCTGTCCAGGTGGCCAGGTTTCATGGTGGGGGCTCATGGGAGCAGCTCCATAATTAGGTTCTGGGGTCCCTCCTCAGTGGCTGAGGTTACACGCAAGCCCGTGTGAGTAGTGTGCATGTCCCTGCTCTTAGTCCTGAACCAAATACAGAACTGGGGATGTAGTCCTAGGACTGGCCACTGGACACCCTCTGGTCATCTGGTGTCGGAGCTGGGGGGTCTGCCGCGGAGGCCCTGGCCATGGGGAGGATCTTGCTTTGTTTTCTCTGCTGGGAGGGAGGCAGGCAGTGAGGCTCTACAGAGCTCTGAGCAGACTCCTGGCGCTGCGAGGCGGGAGCTGCAGGCGGAGACAAGCCGGGATCTGTGGCAGGGAGCTGCCACAGCCTTGGCACCGCCTGATGCTCGGCCAGGCTGCCAGCGCCCAGCTGGTGGGCTGGCAGGGAGCTCTTAGGTCCAGGACAAAGGAAAAGAGCCCGGGCCTGGCCGACGTGTGAGTGTGTCCACGACAGGCTGCTGCCCTGGAGGAGGGCCGTCAGCTGGGCTGGGGTGCCAGGACCAGGTGCAGGTAGGAAGCGGGTAGAGGGCGCTTTTGGGAGCTTTGCTGGGGAAAGAGGGTGGGCTTGTGGAGGCTGATGCAGAGGGCATGAGGCCCCAAAGCACTGGTCAGTCTCGTTTCTGTCTCCAAACTGATGCCAGTGCCCTGTTGCCCTCCTACAGTGGCTGAGCAGGGAGCACCCCAGGCTCTAAGAGCAGCTGAGCCCTCATCTATGCCATGCCTGCATATGGTGGGCACAGTGCCATCTTAAGCACTGGGTGCCAGCAGCGCCCACCTGTGAAATGTGTGTTTGGTGGTGACAGGGGTTTTCCATCCTCACTCTGCTCCCTTCCCCCAGGCTTGTGTCCTGACGCCTCTTGTTGTCCCTGGGGCCTGTCCCAGGGAGCTTGCTCTGTATGGGGGTCTGGTGCTGCCCACCATCGGTGAAGGTAGATAGCTGGGTGTGTGGGCCCTGAAGTGGGGAGGGAAACACCAGCCAGTAAGGAGCTCCTGCTGCCTGGCAGAGGCCACAGTGGGGCTGAGTGCTGGGAGCTGCAGCCTGAGCTGGGGGAGGGAGGTGCCAGTGGGGAGCCCTGGCTGCGTGCCCACTTCCTGTCTCCCCACAGGGTGGGGCCTCTCCCAGCCAGCCCACCCAAGGTCTGGGCCCTGCTCCCAGGTACAGTGTGGGCACCTACTGCCATCTCCATGGCAACAAGAAGCCTGCATCCCTCGAGACCACCAGTTAATCCTTCCTCCCCTTATCTTTTTCCCTTCACCTTGCAGACCCTCACTCAGGGTGCATCCTTGCCCAGGCTGGAGCTGGGTCACAGGAATGGCAATGACAGGCACTCTCTGGGCACAGGTGGTCTCATGGGGCCCAGAAGGGCCACCAGGTCCCCACAACATTTCTCCATCTCAAATGCCTATCTGCTATGCTGTGAGCTCAGCCACCTCTGCAGTCAGCAGAGGAAGCCATGTGCCTGGACATACACAAGCCCTTTGAAATAAATGTGTCTGTTCAAAAGCACTCAGAGAAGGAGCATTTGTCCCTCACACAGCAAGCAGGGTCAGTAAGAAGAGCCACCACCCAGACTTCTGACCATTCAGAACAATTACATCTCACATGCTAGATGACAACAGATATGCAGACATACGTAGCAGATACACATATCAAATACACGCGAAGAGAGATGCACACAGAGAAAACAAACACAGATCCCCAGGGACACAAACATGGGTGTGAGTGTAGATAGTCTGTCCCCTTAGCATCAAGATCCCACAGTTGTCTCCCTGCTCTGGTCAGGCCCTTTTCCTGAGTTTTCGTGCACCTGTACCAGCTGTGCAGCCGTGTTCCCTGGCCGGCCTCAGAGGTGGGGGATGTGGACTGGACCCTTGGTCTCCACAACAGATCCCCAATTCTCAAGTGGCCCAGTTTCCTCAGCTCTCCACCAGCACACTCTGTCAGAGTGGCTTACCCTCAGTGACAGTGTCTGAGTGGCACGTGGCCCCTCAGAGGACACCTCCCATGAAGCAAGGTAGTGGGAGATGGGAGGGTGAGCCCAGCCTGTGGAGGAACTGCAGGAGGTGCTGGGAGGGGAGAGGTGGGTGGGGTATGGCCGCTGCAGGTGCCAGGGTGAAGAGCCTGGGCTCCTGGTCTCTATGGAGGACCCTCCTGGGACCACGGCCCTTGCCCTGGTCCTGGGTCTCTCCTTGCTGACCCCCTTTGTCTTGCATCTTAGCAATCAGTTCTTAGAGAGCTAAGATGCGGTTCTGGAAATTCAGAGAAACAGCACCAGCTGCACTGGCTGAGTGCTCCTGGAGGAGCTCTGTGCAGGGAGCCTGGGGGTGTGGGAGGCAGGAGGCGTGGCCGGGCCCCAGTACAAGCTCATGTACCAGGGTGGGCACAGCTTCACCTGGCAGGTAGGGCCAGCTGCTGAACCCCAGAGGAAAGGCCGCCTCTTCCCTTCCCCAGGCTCATGCTTCTGACTGGCTCTGTGTGATGGCATCCCGAGCCCAGTCTGGGGCTGCTGTGAGCTGTGGTGTTCACTCAGCTCCTCTTGTCTGCCTCACTCTGCCTTCCTAAAGGTGAACAGCCACTCACCACAGGCACAAGCATTTCCTTGTAACTACTCACCCCACTATCTGCCAGATTTTCCAGGCATCTCGAGTCGCTCAAGGGGTAGGGCTTGGCCATTTGCCTGCCAGGAGCTGGGCCACCCAGCTCCAGTGCCAGAGGGAGTGGCTATCTGGTGGGTATGCAGTGCTGCATTCTGGAGTTCAGCTTACATTTCCTGGTGACAGTGACCTGGTACCATCATGTGTTCGCCAGTCTTTTGCCCATTTCTAAATGGGGCTGTTTGTCTCTTGTTGTTGTTGTTGTTGAGTGGTCAGAGCTCTTTATATATTCTGGATACCATACCCTCCCAAGTGCATGATTTGCATATGTTCTCTATCTCTGTCTCTTTCTCTCTCTCTCTTTTTGTTTTTGAGACAGGGTCTCGCTTTGTAGTTCAGTCTCCAACTCACATCACAGCAATCCTCCTGCCTCTGCCTCCCGAAGGCTGGGATTACAGGCATGAGCCACCATGCCTGGCACTGTGGTATGTGATACTGATTGCTTCTGGGCATGAGTCTCCATGCCCATTATTGTATATGGTTAACCGGGGATCAAACCCGGGCCCTTGCGCTTATAAGACAGGCACTGGAACCACTGAGCTAAATCCCTGGCCCCTTTCTCTCTTTTTTGAGACAGTTTCTCTCTGTTTAGTCCAGGCTGGTCCTGAACTCATTATATACCCAAGTTGGCCTTGGGAATGACATAAATGTAAAGATATATTCTTTGGGTTTTTGTTTTGTTTTGTTTTGTTTTGTTTTGAGACGGGGTCTCTCTTTGTAGTTCAGGCTGGCCCTGAGCTTGGCCTCCAACTCACATCACAGCAATCCTCCTGCCTCTGCCTCCCTAGTGCTGAGATTATAGGCATGAGCCACCCTGCTTGGCACTGTTGTGTGTGGTACTGATTGTTGATGAGTGTGGGTCATAACACCTAGCATTATTGTATGTGGTTACGGGGGATCAAACTCAGGGCCTTACAAGGCCAGCACCAGAACCACTGAGCTAAATCCCCAGCCCTAAAGATATATCCTTGATGTGAGAAAATTTTTTATGATAAGATTTTTCCTACCAAGATAGCAAAAAAGAAAGAAAGTGGCAAAGGCTAGATGATTTAAGTATGTTGACAGGATATTTGTGAGGGTGAACTTTACAGAAGAAGCATGTTGAGTTATTTCCAGTTTTATGCCTTTTGTTTTGGTTGAGCTCCAAGTAACCTGCTAAAAGCTCTTTGTTGCTTAGAAAAGACTGGGGCTGTGGCCCTGCTTACAGTAACTCATCCCCAAGTCTCAGTTCTGCTCTCCAGTTTAATTCCTGGTTTTAGACAAAGGCTGTGATTCCCATTTCTAAGATTAATATTAAACACGAACTTGTCTGCACGACCAGCAGAGACACCTATATTGATCAATGACAGAAACAAGAATAGTTCCAGCCTGGTTTGTGACATATTAGTGCTGGTTTCTTGGTGTATCACGTATATGTGTATTTCCAGAGTATGCAGGTTTCCAAAGATACAAAACTACTCAGCATCTCATTGTATCGGTGACCTCCCCCAGGTGAAAATTATTTGATACTAAACTTTTAAACTCAAATATCTGACTTTCTCTTCCTTTCCTCCATTTAGTAATGATAAGATGTACATACCAGCCTGACACAGGATAGTCACCAAAGGACATACACTGTTTGTCAAGGCCTCTTGCGCTGGAATCACAAGCATGAACCACTGCGCCTGCCTCTCCCCCATTCTTTGCTTTGACTTGTCATGGTTCTTGGTGTCCTGCAGTCCAGTATCCATTCTCATGGCTTTTGGTGATCCTGTCACCTCTGAGGTCATGCATATCTTTCCCATGCTCTCTTCTGACCTTATCTCTGGCCCCTGGCCAGGAGGCTGCTGCATGGTGCTGATGGAGCCATGCATATGTCATGAGCATGCAGCTCACACACAGGACATATGTGTGGTCAGCACCCAAGTTCAGGTCGAGAGCCCACCCAGCACAGAAGGCTTCTGCCTACTTTGAACTTGGTGCACAGGGGACCCTCCCTCAATCTCCGGCCTCTGCTTCTGTAGGTCTTTCTGTCTGTCCTCTGTGCTGCTTGTTCACGGCACAAGGGTTGGGCCACAGGAACAGTTCCACACCCCAGCATGTCCTGTGGGCTGGGCTAGAGCTTGAAGCCATACTTATACCCTGCACTCCAGGGTCCCCGAATCCTGCCACATGTGACCTTGTGTCTTTTCTCACTTCTGTGTGCCCACCTGAAAATAACAGTGAGAAGACGGGTGCGCACGCGCGCGCGTGTGTGTGTGTGTGTGTGTGTGTGTGTGTGTAGCATCTCTCTGAAGCTTCGCTGCTAGGGGCTGGAGGCTGTCACCTCAGGAACCTGTGGCCTTCCCTCTCCCCGATGCACAGGCGGGCAGACACTGTGTAGACTCACTATGTAGCCAGGGCCAGTTTGCCCCAGAAGACACACTTGCTGCTGTTAGAAGCCACAGGACTGGCCCTGGACACGGTGGCGGTGGACACAGGTCACTGGTTGTGAACTTGATAAATGTGCCCTGAGCCTGGCGTTGACAGCTGTGACCCTAACACTGCTGTTGGGTGACTTTCACTCTAAAGCACTATTGGTTTCTCCTTCACACCTAGACTTCAGTGACCATGTGCCCTCCTTCAGGGCAGGTGACATGTGTGACCTGCTGGCCCCATAGAGCCCCATCCGGGAGCCCTGGGAGTCCCAGATGCCTGTTACCCTGGGTGTAGCTCTCTGAGAGGAGACACAGCAGGAAGGGACCAGATGGGATGCAAGAGGCAGGAGCCAGCAGGTCAGGGACACAAGTGGGTGGTGCAGCCAGCCTGAAGGACGGCAGAGGCCACACCAGGCGCCTGCCGGGGAGGAGCTGGTTCTGGAGTCTCCTCATCGCCAGGACAGAGGTGAGGGAAAATGAGGTGCTGTGATGACATTTCCTGCTGCTTACATATTCAGGAAACTGACAGTCACAAAGCCAGGTCCAGGCGGTGAGTGTGAACTGGCTCCCATTCCAGACAGAATGAAGTATGGCATTCCTCTCCCACGTTCAGCTGCGGCATCGCCTCCCCAGGGCAGGGAGTGCTCCCTGCTGAGCTGTGCTGAACGCATTTTCCTGGGGTGATTAGACTTTTTGCACCTTGCAAAAACAAGCCAGACCAGCTCATGTAATTTGTCTATGTATTGATTTCTGTATTACTATTTGTAATCTCATTTAATGGAGTTTAAGAATTATGAATCAAAAATGCTAACTGATCAAACTGAGGAATAAAGAGGTAGCAAATCATTATTTCTTCCCCCTCCTCTCTGGTCCTCCACCTGTGGAGAGAGCTGCTCTCCCTCCCATGCACCCACCATTGCCTCCCACCCTGGAGAAGCAAAAGTCAGAAGCCAGCACCCAGTGCTGACCACCATGGCCATACCTGGGCTGGCAGCAAGCCTGGCTTCCTGGCTTCCAGGTGAAAGTGAGAATAGTTGCTCGGCCTCACCTGCCCTCACCCAGGGCTCCTCCTATGTCTGGAACACCCACAGGGTCGTCTCCATGAAGGGTCCCTGTCCTGGTGCCCACTTCTGTGCCAGGATGGACACCCTGTCTGTGCTCTCTTCCAGGCGGGAGATAAGCACTACCACCCTTCCTGTGCACTATGCGTCAGGTGCGGCCGGATGTTTGCAGAAGGCGAGGAGATGTATCTTCAAGGTAAAAATCTGCCTGTACTGCTGTCCCCTCAGGGCCCACACTGTGTTCTGGGCATGCAGGGTTGGCTGCTTTTTTTACCCAAGACACTGGGGTGGGTAATTCGGGCTCATAGGCCCAGGTGCTCAGCCCTCTGCAAGCTGAGGTCGCTGGGAGCCCCGCATGGCATAGGCAGAGGGTGATCGGGGCCAGATGTGCTGCTGGCCACATGTGTTCAGGAGCAGAGCTCAGGCCAGCACTGCTGCTATGCTGTCAGGCCTGCCCCAAGAGCCCTACCCACTGGTACCTCCATTCCCGGGGGAGCTGGATTGCCTTTATGCCGGGATGTCTCTGCCGGCAGAGCTCTTCTGATTGCCATTTCCCAAGAGACCCACTTAGAATAATGCTTATGCAAAGAAATGCACTGGGCTGGCTCATGGTAGTGCCCTGGACACGATTTGGGTTGGCAAGTTCTGAACCCCTACTCCACATGAGCTATACACAGTCACACCTGGCTTTACTTTGATGAAGTGCCAGGGAAGATGTCACCCTGGGCATTTGCAGAGTCAGGACCTGGTGACAGGCAGGAGGCCCCACGGCATGGGGTGCCACAACCTAGGGGTAGGGGCTGGAGACAGAGCGCCAGTGTGTGGGGTTCCCACAATCACTGGCCCAACTGGAAGCCACGGCACAGTACAGAGGTCCCCGGACATGGATGAGGGCCAGTGTCTGGGCCGTGGATTCTCAGTGAACCTGCTGAGCTGGCAGATGCTGCTAGTGTGGACAGGGACATCCACGGGCAGCCGATGGAAGGGCGCCTGCAGGAGATGTGGGCAGGGCTGGGTAGCAGGCAGAGGAACACAGCTGTGACCCTGCACTGCCCCACAGACGGCTGCTGAGCCACCTCCCTTGAGCCTTCCCTCCCAGCATCCAACAGGCTCCTTTCTGGGGCACCCAGTGACGACGCCAGATGGGGTGGCCTCGTCCGCAGCCAGTGCCACTGTTGTCCTCGAGTCTGTGAAGGACTGAAAGGCATCTGTCTGCGCACATCCAGCTGTGCGGGGCTTCCCGGAGGGAGGGCACCCTGTGAATGGTGCCCTCAGACAGCAGCCAGGCAGGTGATGAGCATGACAGCATTTGGGGATGCGAGCTCACGCCCCGGGTGAGCTGTTGGGACAGAAGGCTCTTTATGCTGCACTGTGGGGCTGGCACCCGCCTCTGACAAAACCTGCTGGGCATCTTTCAGAGCTGAGAGTCCACACTGAAGGCGGGAGCAGTGTTGGCATTTGAACTCTGCTCTGTGGGGGCTGGGTCAGCCCAAGACCTCGCTCGGTCTCCCTGGGCATGGAGCCTGCCAGTCAGAGCTCTGGCAAGCCTCGGTTCCCAGGACCCCATGGGCTCCAGGCCATCCCCAAATCACCCACTCCTGCTGGGGACTCTTATGGTAAACACAAGCAGGGCCTCACGGGTTAGCAAGGAGCCCACCAGTCTAGGCAACATAGTGAGACCCTGTCTCAAAATAAAACACGAAAAGATGTAACTGAGGCTGAAGCCCTGGTGAGAAAGCAAGGGAATGGCTCTTTCTCTGCCGCTGATGGTTGGACAGGAGGAAACTGAGGCAGGACCACATGCTGGGCATTGAGTTTTAGGACACTGAGCAGTGTGAAGCGTGTGTCCCTGGGCCCCTGTTCCTCAGGGTGCACATGCCCTGGAGCAGCACGGAGACGTCAGTCTGTTTACTTTACTTCTTTAAACTTCTGTACTTTTTGATGACAAACACTCACTACCTTTATAAACATAAAGTTTAAAAACAGTGCATGGTACATACACATGCGTGCATGCAGCGTGGCCCCTGGGAGCCTGTGGATGCAGACATTTGGGGTGAGAGGGTCATAACCTCCTTCCCATGTGAGGTCCACATTTCTGGGGGTGCTGACTTGGGAAGGTGTGCAGAACCTTCCTCAGCACCCCCACACCAGCCCTGGGTCAGGTGTGAGGAGACCCCCATGGCAGGACCCAGGTGGGGGAGAGCAGCAGCAGCGTCAGTGAGGAGAGCAGGTGCCCAGCTGGGCACAGGGAGCCGAGCATTTCAGCTCCTGGGCACAAGGTTTTGAGTAGTTAGCGTCTCTGGCTGTCTACCACATGATCCTTCTCTTAACCAGGCCAGGGTGACCTCCAGCCATTGGTTTTAGGGCGCAACCAGTGCTGGGCAGCTGAGGCTGAGTGAGAGAGGAGCAGAGGGCTGGGCATGGGGACCGGGTTACCTGGAAGCCTGGTTGCACTGATGGTTGTGTCCGTTGTCATGGGAGGTCTGAGAGACTGGGAAGCTGAGGCAGGGCAGCCCCAGAGACTGAGCGGGTTGAGGACAGGGTGGGCCAGCACAGAGCTGGTGTAGAGGAGGCTGGTCCTCACTGGAGCTGCTCCGTGCTTGGCCAGAAAGCTCTGCCACATGGGAGCCTTTGTGTCTGAGGCTGACTGCCCCCTGGCCAGTCTACTATCCCCATGGCAGAGCCCAGCTGGCAGTCAGCTGTGGCCACCAGCATGGGCACAGTGCCTGGCACTCAGGACCCCCAGCTCCTACTGGGGAGCACTTGGCACAGAGAATGCATCTGTCCCATTGGTCTGCGTGCCCCAGGCCATGTGAGGCCAGGGCTTGGGCTGCCTGGAGGGGGCGATGTCCATGCGGGACTCACGTTCTCCTGCCAGGCCTTGAGCCTGCTCTCACCCCTCCTCTCCTACTCCACCCGCAGGCTCTTCCATCTGGCACCCAGCATGTCGACAGGCAGCCAGGACTGAAGACAGAAACAAGGTTGGTGCATCCCTGCCCATGTGCTCTTCTCAGCCAAGTGTCTGAGTGCCACCCTCTGCATCAGGAGGCTGCGGTTGCAGGGTGCCAGGCCCAGGAGGATGGCGCAGAGTGAACACAGCCCGGGAGAGGAGATGCGGCTTTGGCCTGGGCCTTGGGTGGCTCTGGCTCTCTCCTGCTGGCCTCAGCACACAAGTGGCCTTGGAAGTCCGGTACAGCTGCAAAGTCGGAGTCCCCAGTCCCTGAAACCACTTCTGATGCCACCTGCAAATGTGAAGGTCCCCAAGTCACTGTCAGACTTGATACCTGGGAAGAGGGTGCTTGTCCTCCCCTGGAAGCTGTGAGCAAATGGGTGATGGCCTCTGACAGGAAAGCACTAATTCAGCCACAGAGAGCCCTGGGGGCTCTGGGAGCCTCACCTTCCCCGTGTCACCTTCCCACACCCGCGTGACAGTGTTGGGCTTCTACTGGGGTTTCATGACATGGGTGTTGTTGATGATTCCACCAATCTGCGGGGTCAATGTGACCAGAAGTCACCTAATTGGTCTTCGGGGGTTTGGTGGCGTATACCAGTCAACCCAGCAGTCTGGAGGCCAAAGCAGGATGGTCTCAAGTTAGAATCCAGCCTGGAAACTTATCAACAGTGAGACTCCATGTTAAAATTTGAATTAAAAGTGTTGGGATTAGAGTTCAGTGTAAAGATCCTGGGTTCGATCCCCAGTGCTTCCAAAAAAAAAAACTGGTCCTTTCAGGCCAGACAAGATGACTTTCCCAACCCCTAGAAATCGAGGGCAAAGCCCAGCTCTCTCTTACTGCTCATGTGGGCACAGGAAGGGTAGCTGTGACCAAGGCAAGGAAGGTGCTGTGCCCTCTGGATGTCCAGGGAAGAGACCAGGCCAGCCCCTCCACAACCAGCAGTGCCACAGCAGTGGCATGGTGGGTGCCCAGGAGGAGCCCTGCTTACAGAGAGGGACAGCCTAAGAGTGCCACCTCTAGATAGCATGTGAGCTGACTGCAAGGAGAGGGGCTGGAACTAAAGGAGGAAGGGAGTCTCTTGAGAGGTGGGGCCAGCAGCTCAAGCAAAGGCCTTGTGGTCAACCCCTTCCTGCTTACTCCCCTTGGAGTCTGCCAGGGCCAAGCTCCTGATCCCAGAGTTCTCGGTCCTGTGGGGTCACAGCATGGGGCACTGTGGACACTGCCAAAGGGAGGAGCCAAGGTGGAGGGTAGACTGCAGCCCAGGGACCATGAGATCTCTGAGGCAGGTGTGTGGCACCCTCCCAGGAAGCTGCCTCTGCAAAACCCCATCTGGACTGGGAGCTGCAGCTGGGAAGCCCAGGGCAGACAGAGGGTAGAGCCCTCATGAAGCCCCCATCTGGCAATGAGGATGCAGATCAGGGAGAAGGTGGGGGCAGGAACTAGTTTGGGGGAACACAGGCTGGCTGCAGAGGTGGGGAGGCCATGCAGTGGAGCTCAGGCAGCCCCTGGCTCTTGAGGCCCCAAGTTGCTCTGCACCCCAGATGTTCACTGCCCTCCCTGCTGCAGCTTCGTCAAGTCATGCTGTGGCATCAGTGACAAGGATGGTGCGAGCTCTGGCTCTTGGGAGTCCTGTCGCCTGCCACTCAGCCATCCGGTCCACTTTGAAAACTGCAATTCCACAGCCCGGCCCTCACAGAGCAAGGTCTGCAACCGCAGTGACCACATCTGAGCCCTTGGGCTCCATCTGTGTTGTCCCGAGGCTGGCAGAGGCCCACAGAAGAGACCTGGGGAGGGAGCCTGGCTTGCTGAGGGCCCAGACGTTCACACACACATGTGAACGGAGCTGGGGCAGGCAGCCCACAGCCACGCCAGCTCCCTTGGGGAGAGGACAGGGCAGTGAGTGTGCAGAGCAGCCTGAGCTGTAGGAAGCATCTGAAGAGGGCTGCTGGCCTTGGGGTCGCCCGGCAGCCGGTGGGACTCAAAGGCTGTGTGTGAGGGGCCCAGAGGGCCTCGCCCTGACCTGGCAGGAGCAGCTTCATGGCCACGAGGCCCGCGGTCCTGGAGCAGCAGCTGACATGCTGAGCTCTCAGGCAGCCCAGGCACATTTGCTCCCTGGCATGGTGCCACAGCTGGCCTGGCTCCAGTCTGGCACTCTCTGCGCCTGGCTGGTAGGGAGACAGGGCCACCTTGTTCCTAGTGACTGTGCACAACTGGGCAGGCCTGGCCAGCTCAAGTGGTCACCAGCCCCTAAGAAGTGCTTTGCAGAGGTGGCATCCATGACACCAGTGCCCTTCAAGCTATCACCAAGATGAGCTGGCATCACTGTCACCAGGTCACCAGGAGGAGAATAACTGACTTGTCACAAGGCCCAGTAGTCACTGTAACAAGTGTCCTGGCAGCCTTGGGTGGCTCTGGGACTCTGAGGGAAACACCCCGCCCCCTGCTGTGGCTTGTTTTCCAGCAAGTGTGGTTCCTGCTGTGGGACAAAAGTGCAGCAGGACAAAGACTTCAGTAGACCTCAGCTGGTGTGGTCCCAGCTGCCCGGGGCTGGTGATCATATGATCATTCAGCACATGGCAGCCATGTGTCCACTGTGTATGTGTGGAACCAGTGCCTAGAGCCCAGCCCGAGGGCCAGCACCCTCCAGAGTCCTCATGTCTCATGTGGGAGACGGAGGAGGGACAGGCAGTCCATGAGGTCCCAGTGTGGTAGGGGCACAGGTGGTTGCTGAGTCCTGGCCGAGCCTGGTGTTGTCAGAGGAGTGAGTACCATGCAGGACTAAACAGCCCCCAGCATGGCCAGGAGGGCATCTGTGCTGCCACGCAGGGCCAAGACCCTGGAGGCTGCAGGGACAGCTCACCCTAAGGTCTTCAGCTCTGGCAGGGGGTTGGTGACTTCAAGGACCAAGCCTGGACCAGCCGGCCAGCTTGATGCTTGATGGAACCTCCTGGGAACTCGGTCCCTGAGGGATGCTGGGGCCGCCTGAGTGCTGAGTGCTGGGAGTCTGGTGTGCCTGTCGCAGCCACAGGATAGCCGTTCTCTGGGTGCATGGCCAGCCTGTCCGCCCACCTGCCTCTCCACCCACCTGCCTTTCTTGGGGTTTGAAGAAGGCTGTCTTGTCTAGCTGGGAGAAGACACATGAAGCTCCCCAGGCAGGCGGCCCCAGCCCTGGCTCAGAGGCCTGTAGTCTGGGGGATGGCAGTTCCTTAAGCTGATACCTGCTCCATGTGTAGTGCTGCAGCTGGGGACTAAGGAGGCATTGGCTCCAGCAGGGACAGTGCAGGTGTGGAGCAGGGGGCTGCTCCACCTGTCCTTCCTCTTTCCAGATACAGAGCCCCATGTGCAGCCAGACCTGCATGAGCACCAGGGCCTGTGCCTTGCAGGCTAGTGCCCTGCTGGCTGCTGCTTGGCATGTCTCGTCCCCTGTCTGCCTGTCCTGCTGGTGTTGAGCTGAGCATAGGAGGAACTGTGGGGATGGGGACAAAGGCCTGCAATGTGAGCTTTGCAGCAGAGACTCCTGTCTTGGACTACAGGCTGAGGGCCTGTCTCTCTCTCTGTCTCTGTCTCTCTGTCTCTCTCTGTCTCTGTCTCTCTGTCTCTGTCTCTCTCTCTCTGTCTGTCTCTCTCTCTCTCTCTCTCTCTCTCTCTCTCTCTCTCTCCTGGGCTAGTAGACGAGGCTTCTCCCTGTACCCTCATACGGCCTTCCCTGTGTGTCTGTCACCTTTGTGTGTGTGTATATTTTTGGGATAAGGAATTGCTATGTAGTCTAGGCTGGCCTTGAACTCTGAGCAATCCTCCTGCTTCTGCCTCCCAAGTGCTGGATTATAGGTGTGTGTCTCCATGACCACCAGGCTCTTCCTGGTGACCCTAGTGAACCTCTATCACCTATCTCCACATAGGCACACCCTTAGGTCCCGGGGGGGGTCCAGCTTGGCCCCTGGTAGATGGGGCCACCAGCACCCTCTGCAAATGCAGGGACAGAGGTTGGCTGGGCAGGACTGGGGCAGGGTCGGGACCATGAGGTGGTGGGCATTCAGAGGATGTGAGGCTATTGGCCAAGAGAGGCATGAATTCATGGGGAGACCCTGAATAGAGACACATCCCTTCTAGCATGGCAAGAAGGAGGCTGTGCCCGGGTGACATAGTGGGGGACAGGAGAGGGACACATGGAGGAGGAGAGGGACAGCAGAAAACTTCCAGCCCAGCTGGTACAGAAGACACAAGGAAGGGTCAGGAGCCCCAGACAGCAAAGGGCACTGGAGCAGGGGCAGGGCAGGGCAGGGCATGGGCAGCCTCACAGGGCCCAGGAACAGACACCAAAGGCAGGGTGGTACAGTGCCCAGTGCTGCCCTCCTTCAACACAAGATGGCCCCATGTGGCAGCTCAAGGGCCTCAGAGCTTTTCCCAGTGGTGCCAGCCAGAGCCACTTTGCCTGTGGCTGCGTGGCCTGATAGCACATAGACTTTGGCTTCCAGCATCCTGTCTGTGCTGCACGTTATTCCGAGGTTGATGTGGCTGTTGGAGAGCAGCATGGAGGTCCCCTGCCTCAGCCTCCTCCTCTCTGTTCCAGGAAACCAGGACGTCCTCTGAGAGCATCATTTCTGTCCCCGCCTCCAGCACATCCGGGTCTCCAAGCCGTGTGATCTATGTGAGTGGGGCTTCTGTTGGGGCAGTGGAAGGGCGCCTGGGGTCATTGCAGGTGCTGTGGGGTCACAGAGATACCCGTGGGGCAGTAGGGGGTGGCCAGCCCTGTCTTTTCTGTCAGAAACATGGTTGTATTTTCTTGACCCAGTGAGGCCCCTGGGTGCTTATTCTTAGTTGTCTGGTGATACAGCCGTTACTGTCAGTACATGAGCAACATCGTGTCTTGCCCCCATGGGTACGGGTGCGCAGTGGGAGGGTATTGCAGTCCTGTGTACAAGGACATGTGCTCCGGGAAGGCAGTGTGTAAGGATGCTGTCTCATGGGTGCATTTTCATAAAAGACTCTGTGTGTGTGTGTTTGTGTGTGTGTGTGTGTGTGTGTGCATGTGTGCGTGTGCATTCAAATATAAAAATAACCAGAAACGTTCTAAGAAATTGTAATGAGCCCAGCAGAATCAGAGGTGGGGCTTCTTACTGCTGGGCAACAGTACTAGGTCCAGAGCTAAAATTGATCTTATAGGGAGCCCCAAAACACAGCATGTGGTCACTACACGTTACAGATAAGGCTCCTTTAGAAAAGCAAATTAGACACAGGTACACTCCTGTTGTCTCAGCACTCCTGGAGGCTGAGGCAAAAGGGTTGCAAGTTCAAGCCCAGCAAAAACAACTTAGCTAGACTCTGTAACAAAAATTTTTTAAAATTTCTTGTAAAGATCTGAAGACATAGATCAGTCCGAAGGCCCTGAGATGAATAAGTAAATAAGTGATAAAAAAGAAAACTGGCCTTTTAGCAAAGGCCCTTTTAGCAAAGGGACTGGGTACTGTGCTGACCACACAGCCACGCCTCGGGTGGTGACAGTCACCTGCTTGCAGGGCCAAGCAGCAGGGAGGGCTGCAGGGCCAGCAACCTGTGACTCCCAGGCCTGGGCTCCCTGCAGGGCCCACTGTCTCCGTTGCCAAGAAGCCATGGTCAGTGCCTTTGTCTCTGCCAGGCAGTTACTAGCACAGGCCAGAGCTGGCCCCATGCTGGCCCTGGACTCCCACATGCCATGCCTGGATGGTGACCATAGGAGAGTGCGGGTGTTGGCAGTGAGGACGTCCGCATAGCTGGGTGAGCTGCTCACACTGTGTCTAGCATGCGTGGCCCAGCAGAGGTGTGTGGTTGATTCTGCTCTGAAACCAAGGCTCATATGAGTCCCGTGGACCAGTGTCCTAGGTCTGGAGAACCAGTTCTCCGGCCATGGCCCTGGCTGCACCATGCCACCTCCCCAGCCTCAGAGCCACCAGTATGGGCATCCAGGATGGCACAGAGAGGCACGTAGACTAGCCTGCATCACAGCCCCGTGGGCTTGTGCAATGAGAGCTGCCTGCAAAGCATCCGTGTCCTTGCCAAGACAGAGTGCCCACTGTATCTGTTCAAGGTGGCATCTGTGCCCCCCACCCCGGGCTGCCCACGTCATCTGGTCCTTCACTGTGAGCATGATCCAAAAGTCACTTGACTGGGCTCTGCCCTGTCATTTCCTGTTGGCCTAATATGCGCCTGCTCTGGGCTCAGTGCTGGCACCATCCATGCCTACCTCAGGGTGTCGCCCAGCATGGCACCTGCCCAGCACTTGTCTGCTGTTTCTTGTCGAATATCTCTTGCCCCAGGCAGGGGGTTGGTTCCCTGGTGCCCACGTGCACAAGAAGGGACAGAACCCGGGGGGCTGCAGAGTCTCTCAGTCCTCATGTTGGGGTCAGATGTGCAAACAGGAAAGACTCAACAAATTAAAGTGCTTAAAATTTTTCTTGCAGTCTGGATTGAACCCAAGGCCTTTGCACTGGGCAGCTTCCCCAGTCCTTTAAAAAAATGTTTCATTTTGCATCAGTGTCTTGCTAAGTCATTAAGTTGCTCTGGCTGTGCTCAAACTTTAGATAATCTTGCCTCAGCCTCCCAGACTGCGGGATTATAGGGGCACTCCACCAGGCCCATCAAAATAATATATTTTACTGCCTTTTTTTAACATTACGAAAGCAGTTCATGTTTATTCTTAATTTACATATAAATTAGCAAGTCAGCTGATTCTGCTCTGAAACCGAGGCTCACCTGAGCCTCACAAGAGGCTCACAAGAGGAAAATGAGCTCACAAGAGGAAAATGGATGTAGCTCACAGCCAGCTGGGGGAGTGTGCGCTGGTGCCCTCCTTTCTCTAGACATGATTAGAGTCTCCCCAGCATGTTAGCCATTGGAGGTCATGCTGAGTGCTGTACTGCGTAACCTTTCCCGGCCATGGAAACAAAGCTGCAAGTATGGATGGTGCAAAAGCCTCATTTCTCACGTTGCTATGCTGGCTGTGCATGTTGTTGCTGTGGTCATGTGTGGTCAGGTGACTACTTTGTTGCGTGCTGTACAAGAAGAAAGCAAAGAGAAAAGGTGCTTGTACACACACACATACACACACACACACACACACACACATGCACACACACACACAGCGGCCTTCAGCCAATGAATGAGTCTGGTATATTGTCATGGCAACCACCCAAGGACCCAGCTCAGAAGGAAGTGGGTCTGAAAAGCCACCTTAGCAACCTGTCTGTGGGCTGCGGTGAGCAGCTGCCGGCCTCCAGCATCACTCAGGCTGCTTGCTCAGGTTCCTGCCAGGGCCAGGGAGGGCCATATGGGGAGACTTGAGAGACAGGGGCTCCCCAGGGCCAGGTCTGACAAGGCAGAGAGAGGTGAGTATGTAGGGTGTGTGGTCTGCAGTGTTGGCATCTGTTGTCCACAGCAGGGCAGTGGCGCCCATAGTCCACACAGTGCCGTGGTGCCTGTAGTCCACACAGTGCCACCTTTCTACAGAAGCCCAGAGAGCACCCCAACTCCTAACACTGCTGCCCTGATTTCAACTCCGTTTGTTGTTGCTTCCAAATGCTGGGCTGTGTCAGCTGCCCCTAAGGGTGGGGAAGGGACTCAATGACAAATAGAGAGGCCTTGGACCCCACTAGCCATGGCCAGGGAGCTGGGAGAGGAAACAGCTCAACCCTTTGCCCCAAAGAGAAAGATCAAAGGTAGTTTAGTGTCAGGATACCAAGGGGGGAAATCCTGGAGGTGGGGGTCTCAGGCTTGTCCAGAAGGGGAGAGGCCAGAGGGCACATCTCAGAGCAGGTGCAACATGCACTGAGGACTCTGGGTGACAGAGCCTGCAGCAGGTGATGGTGGGGTCCAGGGAGGTGAGGAGCAGACCCCACGGCCTGGCTTCAGGGGCTCTGAGCCCAGAGGGGCAGCTGGGAGTTCCTGGTAGAGGCCTGAGCTCTGGCACCAACACCAGCTCTGCACTGGACTTCAGGCTTCAAGGGGAGCCCTGTGAGCATGGCTGTAGGGTGCACTCAGTGGCATCCAGTACACGCCGCCCCAGGCCCCAGGCTCAGGAGAGTCCTGGCATTAGTCTGGGGTCTGGAAGACTTCCCAGAGGAGGTGGGCTGGAGCCGCTGGCCCAGTGCAGTTCACAGTAGGGTTCAGTCTGGCCTCTGCAGGCATAGAGGGGAGATGCCCTAGGCTGAAGAGGCTGGGAACACTGGGACCATGTGTAGGTCTGCGTGGTCCTCAAGCAGGGGCTGCCTAGAGGCTGCACTGGAGTTTAGGGGTGTCACCGGCAGCAGGGCCTGGGATTGGAGGCTGTGGTGGGAGCTCCGTGTGGGGAGAGAGGGATCCAGCCTAGAGCCACCTGTAGCTGGCATAGGGGCCAGGCCGGGCACCAGAGTAGGTGTGTGATTTTGTAGAGGGTAACAGAGGAGGCTGGACAGGACCTAGGTAAGGAAGCAGCTTCAGCCAGGTGGGCCTCACCTGAACAAATGCAGGGCTCAGACATGTGGTCAGCAAGCACAAGGGAGGCCTGGGTGCCCAGGTGTAGGCTGGACCATGACAGCCAAGGTTCTGACCTTTCTACCTGGCATCCCAGAGCCCTAACTAGGGCTAGGCATCTTGCTATATATTATCCATTCTCACATGTGCTGTGTATGTGAATGTAGTGGCGTGGGGTGATTGTATGTACTACTGTGTGTATGTAGGTGTGTAAGTAGGAAGTACATATTAGGTGTGTACAAGCAAATGCATAGACAGTGGTGGATACAAAGTGTGGGTGGTACAGATGTGAGCTAGTATACTAGTGTGTGGCAGTGGGTGAATGTGGTATGTGCCTCTCATGATCTCAGATGGGCATGTTATATGTGCAAATGTATGTGTGGTATGAAGATATGCATTGTGTATATGTATGTATGTATCCATGCACATGGGTGTGTGCATATGCATTGTTTTATATGTATGCACGTACAATGTACATGTGTGCTTGCACAAAATGTATAAGCACACATGTATTTGCATGCCCAATGGACACATGTATATTAGTATTTTATAATATGTGCATATGTGTGCACAAGTATGTGTGGGCACATTTATGTGCACACATGTGCTTGCAGTAATTTACACATATGTATAAGTTTTTGCTTGTGTATATCTATATGTGTGTACGTGGATGTGTACACATGTATGTATTTTTGTGATCCATGCACACGTGTGTTTGTATGTGCATACATCCACAAATGCATTTGAATGTGCATACACATTTAAGTGTGTTTGTGTTTGCATATGCACACATGTATGTGTGAACATATGTATGCTTTTACATCCACTTGTATTTACATGTGTATGTGTCCTTGTGGTCATGCATATACATACATGTGCATTTGTGTATCTGTGCATGGGTTGTATATATACACAGTTTTGTTGTATGCCTATGCACACAGGTGTCTGTATGTGTGTCAATGTGCATGTGTATATGAAGTGTGTGTGTGTGTGTGTGTGTGTGTGTGTGTAAGGTTGCAGAGTCTCACCGTCTGGCCATGAGCTGGTCGTGCAGTGACTTTCTGCACTCCATAGAGAAGGAAACAGGCCTAGAGAAGATGCACTCGAGGCCTCATGCCCTCTTGGGGTCTGTCCATGCTCTTCCCGCCAGGCCCCACCCTTGGATGGCCATGTTCTGCCCACCAAGCCGTGCCCTTGGGTGTTAATACTGAGCAGTCACAGCCCTGGGACTCCAGCCCCAGCTCCTGCTCCTCCTTACCCCACAGGCGAAGCTTGGTGATGAGGTCCTGGACTACAGGGACTTGGCCGCTCTTCCCAAGAGCAAGGCGATCTACAACATCGACCGCCCCGACATGATCTCCTACTCCCCCTACGTCAGCCACTCTGCAGGGGACCGGCAGAGCTACGGTGGCGAGGTACGGCCCTGCCCAGGGCCCTGCGGGGGTCCAGCCTTGCGCCCTTGCTGACCCCACAGTGACCCTGTGGCTCCCCATCCCTCAGACAGCCTGTCTCTCTTGAGTAGATAATCCCCGGGGCTGTCTGACCACAAACTCCTCCCCCCACCCCAAGGAAGTGAGTCCAAAAGATCTATTAACTGGAGCAGAGAGTTGGGGCACAACAGTGAGTGGGGAGGGTGCGACCTCTGGATGTGCCCCACCTCGGATTACCTTCACGATACACGAGGTACACTCCTCCTGCCCCAGGGCACCTGGCCACACAGTGCCCTTGCCCTGGCTTGCTGCCTTCTCTGGGACATCCTTGAGTCACTTCCCCGGTCTGGTTGGGCCACAGATTGCTACCTACCAGTGTTTCTTTGTCGTGTGGCGGCTTCCTGTTGGAGAATTTGCTCCTCTTTTTGCCGCTGCCCGGGATAACAGGGATTGCTTCAGCGGGGCTGTCAGCCTGCATGCTTGGTGTGTGCAGCCCAGCACAGTGCCCTTGAGACACAAGGCTGAGACCTCCGAGGTGCTGGACCTTGAGGGTGATAGGGCTGCCCAGCCTAGGTGCACTGATGCCCGGACACCTGGTCCAGATGCCCACAGCCTATGGCACTAAGGGCCAAGTGAAGAGAAGAGAGGCCAGTGTCATGCAGGGCCCGAGGTGGCCCCGGGGAACCAGTGGACATGGGTGGCAGCTGTCTGGAGGGTCTGATCAGTACCTGCCCACTGTGTGTCCTAATGACCTGGTCTCTGTGATCTGCCTGTGTTTGCAGGTGGCAGACTTCAAGAGCAGCTCAGTGAGGTCAGGCCCCCTGGCTCCTAACCTCTTAAAACCCTAGTCCAGGCTTTCACCCCCAGGGCCACCTGCTGGCTCTCCTTTGCTCTTCCTTGTTCTTCCTCTGGGAGGGAGTTCATCTAGAGAGCCAGGCTCAAGTCCTTCTCTGGCCCTGGGCCCTGGGACATCGGCAGAACCCTCATTGGTACACCGATGTTTCTGTGCAGCCTCAGGACACCATACTGAGATTGGCCAGGGGGAGCAGAGGTCACAGGCAAGATGCCCGAGTCTAGGGGCCCCATGATATCACCCAGCTCACAAGTGGGGCAGAGCACTGACGCACATGTCTAGAGCTGTCCTTTCTAATGCCACGTCTCCCCCAGTATAGGGCAAGCGTGAGCCATGGCAGATCCTAACGTGAGGCTCCATGGCCCGGGCACAGCAGCCTGTGGGTGTGGGAGGCCCTACGGCTGGTCTGCTCACATGGGGATCCTCACTGCAGTGCTGGACACACCATGAGTGACTGGTCACACTGTCAGTGTGCTTGTCCCTGTTCCTCAGCACACTGTCACCTGCACCTGGCAAACATGAGACCAGGCGAGAACCCAACCCAGGCCCTGACCGGTGCCTGTGTCTGGATGTCCTCTCCCTGCTCCCCTGTCCCCAGGGTCTCTTTCTTTCCTGGTCATGCTGTGCCCCAGCTGGGTGGTGGTCCTGGATATCCTTCAGTGGGTGGGGCACATGCAGAGCAGGCAGTGGCCTCCAGGTGGGGTGCCCAGTTCACCGCTCTCCTGAAGCTCATTACAGCAGAAGGACCTGGCTGAGAAGAGCAGGGTTTACCAGGCCCATGGGATCCAGCCTTTGCCCTGGGCCTCAGTCTCCCGCTGGGTGAGACACTTTCCTGTGCCGTGCTAAGGAGGAAAATGAGCAGGAGAAAACCTCTGGAACCCACCCCCAGACTCCTCTCACCCATTCAGAGAGTCCTCCCTGGCAGCGTGGGGACCAACATACTCTCCCCATCCCTTGCCCACCCCCAGGATGGCACTGGATTCCAGGCCCCTTGTGTCCCCTGGCCCCTTGATAGGCCAAGGCTGCCACTCTATGGATGGCTTCAGTGCCATTCTGGGGATGCTGGCGGCATCCACCCAGCTCAGACATTCCCTGTGGCCTTCTTTCTGCTGCCCCAGGTTGAGGGAGGAGGATCTCCCAGCTGGACTCACTGTGCCCTGAGCTACCAGATTTCCTGGGAAAACCTGTCTCCATGGAAAGTGGTGGGTGGGGACATTCTCTGGGGCTGTCCTTCCCAGCCACCTTGACCAGCATCCCCCAAATCAAGCCTGCAGCCAGGTCTGTGTCCCTCCTCACGGAAGACCCGCACAGGGTTTTTAGGCTGTCAGGTAAATGCTGGCCTTGTGCGGCCTGCTGGCCACCAGGGGGCACTGTGTCCTGTAACCGCCTGGTGCCACAGCACTAATGGGCCACTCTTGTGTCCACAGTCACCTCAGTTGCTCTCGCCAACGCCGACTGAGGTAACCCCGCCTGCCTGCATGCTCCCCCATCCACACATGGTGCTGTGCCACCTGCTTTGTAAAGATGACCACACCAGGAAGGGCCTTGGGTCCTGCCTCCGGCTTCAGTGCCTTCCTGTATTGGTTGTTTTTATAGTCGCGTCTCACCTGCATGTCCTGCCTGGAGCGATCATAATACCTGGGGTCTGGGTTGTGGCATCCTGGGTTAGCTCAGGTCCCTTGGTGCCCCACAGTGAGACATGCAGGCGTTGCCCGGCCCCTTGAGGACAGCTACCAAGTAGCCGCCACATTATTCAGCAGTTCTGGGGGCTGCCAGCCAGGCTCAGACAGTCCAGGGAGTCACAGTAGTCAGAACAAAGGACAAGGGGCGCAGGAGACACGTGAACCCAACTCTGCGCCCTGTGCCACCAGAGGAACTTCTGTGACCTGCTCCAGTTACCAGTGGAGAAAGAGAGGCTCAGGGAAGTCAGATAGCTTTCCCTGTAGAGCTTTCCCTCACAATCTGTAGAGCCAGATGGAGGAGGGCTCCCTGGGCCCCATCCCAGACCTCTGTCTGGCAGCTGGTGTCATTGTGGCACCTGTACAGCACCCAAGCTGAGTGGCGTTGGCGTGCAGAGACAGGCACTGTCACTTGCAGGGCCTCTCAGGAGTGGGGTCAGCCGCACGCACACAGGGCCCCATGCTGGGTACCACATCCAGGGCTCAGTGGAAGCTGCCCAGCCTGGCCCAAGGTGGGACTGCAGCCTGGGCCATGGCCACGCTGGCTGGGTCCCCCACTTCCATCCTCCCCATCCTGGGGTTCCCCATCTGCCTCAGTCACTCTGGAAGGACGGGCTTCTCCCCTCCCCAGCCAGCGCTTCCCTCTGCTTCTTGTGGCTTCAGAGTAGCAGAATTTTCTGCAAAGCCTGTCTGTTCCCCTTAGAAACAAGCCGGGAGGCGCGGGAGGAGCAGGCACTGGGCCAAGCCTGCTCCTGCCCAGCGGCCAGGAAAGCCTTCCCCTGCCTAGACCAGTCTGACATCCAGGTAGCCTGAGCAAATGGGCAGGGGGCCAGCTCCTCAGCCCTCATTGGCCAGCAGCCTCGAGTTCAGGCTGGCAGACAGGACACCTGTAAGGTGCACGCCAGGTGGTGGGGCTGTCCAGAGGGTGCTCAGGTCAAGACACCAGCCCAGTGACAGACGCCTAGGCTGGAGTGGAACAGGCCTGGGGCACAGGGAGGACAAGCAGGAAGGAACCCAGAGGAGGCATAGAGGAAGATGTGGCAGTCTGTATGCATAGGCCTCGTGAAGAAGTTGGGCTGGGCAGCCATAACGGCCAGACCAGACCCTGCTTGTGCCCATCAAGGAGTAAAGCAGTGGCAGCATCCCCTCAGCATGAAATCAGGCTAGGCTGGTATGACCCAGGCCACTGTGCTGTGCTGCAGAGGGCCAGCAACCTGCTGCCCTGTACCAGGTGTCGTGCCATCTCTCCTGCTAAGATGGGGCTGTGTTATGAGTCCACAGGGCCTCTTGAGCTGGGCTTGTTGACCCAGGAGGGGCTCCTGCTCTGGACAGCAGTGCTAGAAAGCACACATTCCCACGTCCACTCGGGGGGGACATCTCCGTGGTTCTGACCATGTTCCGAGGAGCCCTGAGTGACAGGAAGGGCTACACAGGAAGGAAAGGCCCAGCCCCAGGACATGCAGGTGGGGGGTAGGTTCTGGGGTACAGGGGCGACACTCACCACTACCACCAGCCCACCTAGCTCCTCGGTTGCTCCCTGGCAGGTATAGGGTGATTGCATCTTGGGGCCGGGTTTTGTCCCCATTCAGGAGGGTGGGCACAGGCAAGGCCAATGAGGGTGGGCACAGACAGGGCAGGTGAGGGTGGCACAGAACGGATGGGTGAGGATGGGCCTCACGGGCGAGGGTGGGCAATGCCCAGTATGTCAGTGTTTACCAGCCGTGTCTCCTCCCAGGGGGATCAAGATGACCGCTCCTACAAGCAGTGTCGAACCTCCAGCCCCAGCTCCGCTGGTTCCGTCAGCCTTGGGCGCTACACCCCAACCTCACGGTCACCCCAGCACTACAGCCGTCCAGGTACTCAGACCTCTGGTTTCTCGGGCCCTGAGAGGAGCTGAATTTCTTGCTTTGCTTTTCTTAATTAGAACTGGTTGGGTAGGATTGCCAGTAGGGGGCGACAGAGAGCACATTCTGATAGCAACCTGAAAGTGGGAAGCTGCTAAAGCTGATCATCCTGGGCTAGAGGAGCTGCACACCTAGAAGGTGCCTATGGGAAGCACATGGGAGCCCTGAGTGCTGCTGAATATGTGCCAGGGCCAGGGATGTCAGGGAAGCAAAAGCCCACAAAGGCAGCGGCCAGACGCAAGCTGTCCCAGAGGAGATGCAGGCTGCTGGAGTCCGATTGTCTATAGCACCTCACACAGAGGCAGCTGACCCGCAAGCTCTCCCAGCCAGAGCTCCTGGAGCGTCCTCCCACCCACGTCACCTCTGCCCCACCCGTCCTACTGTGCTGTGCGCTGATCCCCAATCGCTGTGAAGCTGGCCCCAGCACTCGGGCCTCAGGGTGGTGCCTGCAGGCACATCTTCTCAGTGACTTTCCTGGTGCTTTCTTCCTGCCCAGCTGAGCACAACCCATTCACATTCATGGGCTGCTGCTCTCACTTTTGCAAATTGTGGCAAAATCAAGCCCATTCATTTGCAAAGTCATTGCATTGACTCCTTGCCACGCATGGGGTACATCTTGCTCAGTGAGAGTTAAGGGACTGGTGAGGGAATGAGTGAGGAGGAAATGAATGAGTGAATGAAGGAGAGATGAACAAGTGGGGTATAAATGGATTAAGGAATGGCTTGGCAAATGATGGGTTTGTGAAGGAACACATAAGAAGGTGGGCCGATGAGTGGGCAGTGGCTGACTCCCTGGAGCCCTTCTCTTGAGCCTCTCTGTTGCCTGCCCTGACCCCCATGTCACAGGAAGCCCTTGCTGACTCCTGGGCTCAGCGCTAAGTCCCAAGAGCCAAGACCGCATCCTGGCCAGCTTACCTGCTGGCTGTCGGGAACAGACATACTTCTGGGGCCTTCACCCCCAGGAGCCCCCCAGAGTGGAGTGCCATGGCCCAGCAGCAGGCCATCACCCTGGCCTCCTGAGGGCGGATTGCTCACACCTGCAGAGGCTTGGTCCACAGCCTCCATGGGGGTCCCCTTTGGGGGTCTGAGAGATGTGCATGTCCAGAGAGAGGAGGCCCAAATGTTCCTAGCAGAGGGCGACTAGGAAGATTTGGGGGCTTCGCGTTGGCCAGCGAGCCAGGCTGACTGACCTGCTCTCTTGCCCGCAGCTGGTACTGCAAGCGTCGGTACCAGTAGTTGCCTCTCCCTGTCCCAACACCCAAGCCCTACCTCGGTGTTCCGACATCATTACATCCCCTACTTCCGAGGTAAGGCGCAGGCGGTGGGTGGGGGGTGCCTGTCCCGTGTCGTGCATGGCTCTCGGCCTCTGTCTAACGCCATGTCCCTCGCGGTGTGTGTCTTGTGCATCTGGTCCGTTTCAGTTGGTGTGTATGTGTCCCCAGAAGGAAACGCTGATGCCCTCATACACAGCCGCAGGCACAGGGCACAGGGCGGGGGGGGGGGGAGGACGTGGAGGCTGCCTGGTGCCCTCCCATCCTCTGCCCACACTGGCCTGTGGGAATGGCACTGTCAGTGTTGGGGCTGGGTGGACGCTGCGCTGTGGAGGAACCATGATGTCCATGGTCCGCCCGCCCTCCATGTCCTGCAGACACATGGACACAGTGCCTCAGCCCTGGACCAAACCGTGTCCCAAGCTGTGCGAAGGCCCTGATCTCCTGTTTGGAGAAAGGACGTTCAGGGAGGTGCTCAAGGTTAGGTGAAGTCACAGGTGCCCCCGGTGCCCACCAGGCCTGGAGACCTGGAGTTAGGGCTGAGACCCAAATGTCCCCTGAAGGGCCTTTGGTGGTGGAAGCTTGGCTACCAATGGGCTTTGGAGGGCAGCAGGTTCACGTGGCCTCTAAGGGAGGGGACCCTAGGTGTGGCTGTGGGGACATGGCTGTCCCTGGGCCTTCCTCTCTGGAGCTTTCTCTCCTGCTTCTGACTGCCAAGAGATTACTCTCTGCCACCATGCTGTTACTGCCTGGCTGCAGGCCTAAGGCAAAGGGCCAGCTGAGTATGGCCTGAGACCTCCTACCTCAATCACCCCTCCTTCTTAAAGTAGGCGTGTCAGGCACTTTGTCACAGTGAACAGAAGCTGACCAAGACACTGCTGAGAAGAGCATGTGGCCTGGACATCTCAGTGCAGACATGTAAAGCAAAGATGATGTGAGAGGCTGCCGACAGGAAGACAGAAAAAGAGGACTCTGAGGATGCACACCACTATCAGCCTCCAGAACTGCAAGGAAACACGCTGTTGACGGTCCCTCTCTGAGGTTGTTATGTAGTCTCACTGACGAAGACACCACAGAATGAAGCCCAGCACCAGAGGCGACACGAATGTGGCTACTGGCTCTCACCTCTCAGTGCTACAGGGTAGTGTGGCTCAGGTCTCCTGTCCTGGGTAGTGAGAGGGTCCCTCATCCTGAGGATCTCCTGTGCATCCACGGAGAAACCCCTGGGTGTGGGTCCTACTGTCTCTCACTGCACAGGTGAACCTGCAGTTGTCTCCAGGGGGTGCTAACTCCTTGGAGAAGCAGCAGAACCCAGCCCTATGCATCCCAGAGCAGGCAGCACCTGAGACTGTGTAATGTGTCACTCGTGGTCCACAGAGGACCTACAGCCCAACCCAGATCCCCAAACCTGGAGTGCTCAGTGAGCCCCAGTCAGCTAGGTGTCGATGCCCCACACTTTGCAGCTCTTCTCTCTGCCTCTGTGGCCCTCACACGATGGGCTCTGCCAGTGTGGCCAGAGAAGAGGGCAAGCACTGGACCTTTGCTGCCTGTACTCCTGCCTGGCATCCAGGCAGCGCCCCCTGCAGGGCCGGCAGACCAACATGACTGCCAGACTTCTCGCGGGTGTGATTCTAATCCTCACCTAGACCCTCACCCCGCCGGGGTGGGTGCTCTCCGGGGCCTCTGCTCCATGCCCCACAGGCAGCCCATCCTCAGCCACCAGCCCCTTCCTCCTCTGCCCCTGCGGGAAGAGCATGTGGCGATCCCCCACCACAGAACATGTGCCAGAGGCCACTGCGCTGCAGCCGGTCCTGTGGGGGAGCCACCACCCTAGAGTTTGCTCTGGGTAGGGTGTAGGCACTGCCACAGGTGGCTCTGGTGCCATCCCCATGCTTTGGTCACCCTTCCTTTGCTTTGCCATCAGCCCTTCTCCTCTCCAGTACCAGATGTAGGGGCACAGAACTTGAGGTTCTGCCTCTGCCAACTTCCTGGGGACCCCTGGCCCTTCCCAGAACTTCCCCGGAGAGGACCAAGGTGCAGAGAAATCCCCGGGGCGGAGGGGAGGGCCCCCGCCAATGCAGTGTGCCTGTGGTGACCTTCATCTCGCTGAGTGCCCTCCTCACTGTAACTCTCAGCCCTCAACATCACGTTGACTGTGGTCGGCAACTCAGACAGGAAGTGGTGGCATGTGGCACTACACGCTTCTCGACTGCATTCCTAAGAGGGACTGGCTCGCCTTGCTGTCACCTTGAGAAAGGCCCCCAAGAGCCACTGAGGACCAAGGACGTGGCAGCCACAAGTGGAGCACAAAGCAAGAGCCATCATTCTGGGTGTCAACTAAGTGATGTGTCTGCGACTGAGACTGCAGGGAAGAAAGCCTGGAGTGGACAAGTGGGAGAAGGGACGGCCCTCTCTGTGGGACAAGGTGTATGGCCTGACTCCTGTCCCACACGTGCGACCTCCTCCTGGTTTGAACAGAGGAAGTGTGCAGCAAAGAACACAGCGAGTGTTGTCCTCAGCCAGTGTCGCCACCCAGTGCTGGTGTCCTCGATGCCCTGGCACGAAGAGGGGGCATCACCTCTGCAGATCCACAGCCCAATGTTCCTGCCAAGAAAATGTCAGGTGGATGATTTGCGGGCAGGGATGTGCTTCAGAATCGGTCAGTGCTTCTCAGAACTGTCCCCATCCTCCACATCAAGGAGAGCCGGTCACCACAGAGAGGACTGAGCGGCGTGTGAGCTGTTCTAATGCACCATCCCCAGTGGGGTCCTGGGACAGAGGGGGACACTGGGAAAACAGGACACACCCATAGGAAATGTGGGTGCAAGGGTGAGGGTCAGGGACTGGACCAGGGCAGGATGCACAGGGACCTCTTATGCACCCAAACTCTCTGCAGTTTTAATCAAAATCATTATTTCAGTTGAAAAGAAGACAAAGCAGCCTTCTGCAGTGGTCTGGGCTGCCTGTGTGCCACAGGTCTCACTCAGATGAGGGATACCAGGCCCCTGGTAGATGCCAGGAGCCCAGCGGATCCACTGTCACTGGTCTGGTGAGGCATTCTCAAACTGTAGTGATACCAGTGTCCTGCATTTCTACCTCCAAGGCCCAAGGCTAACCCTGGGCTCAAGTGGGGTGTGAGCCTCTCCCAGGACAGGGCCATAGATCCCCCAGGCTGGCACAGGCGACCGCACCCTCAGGGCTGTTGTGGGAGCACTATGAGAGGACACAGGGTCACAGTCGGTGATGCACTGTTTGGGTGCCACCTTGTGGTTGCCAGGCCTTCCTGGGGCTTTGAGCTCTGTGCCAGGGAGGGCCAGCCCAGCGGGACCTGGAAAGGACACTGCCACGGGGCCAGGCAGGGGCCAAAGTGGCAGGATTCAGTGGCAGGTGTTTGAGGCTTCTGTTCCCCCTCTCTCTCAGCCCTCTGGACATCTAATAAGAGAGCTGGTGCTGCTGAGACAGACGTGCTCTGGTGTATACGGGGTGCTCCTGAGCTGGAGCACACACACATGTGCAGACTTTTCTGCATCTTGGCCCCCGTGAACTCTTGACTGAAAGACAGAACCGGGTCATTGCAGCCCTGGTTGTGCCTGGCATGAGCAGCGTCCACCATCCCCGAGTCTGGGCCAGGCTTCTGTTAAAGTCCTGCTTCTGTTGTATTTTGCTGCCTTAGGAGACCTCTAGTTTCTCCCCTCTCCTATGGACCAGGGCTCCCTGGTACAAGGCCCAGGCTGCCACCAGGAGGTGCAGGAGCCCACCAGTGGTGAGGCCTGAGGGTCAGTGGGTGCTAGAGGGAGGTACAGCCCAGGGGACAGAGTCCTCTCAGGCTCCACCAGTGCCAACGATAGAAGTAGTGCCAGCCAGAGCCAATGCAGGAGAAAGTACTTGTGAAAGAGTCAGCAATGCTCTTTTTGAGCCCTGCTCACTTCTAGCTGCTGGTCTGGGTCTGCTCATGCCAAGTCCTCTACCCAGTGCCCTCCCACCAGGCAAGGGCTCCCTCTGCCCTGCAAGCCCACAAGGTCCCAGCAGGTCCCCTTCCTCACACTCACCACTGAGGAAGTTCCATTCCATGCCAAGGTCTCTCAGAGTCCCAGAAAGGGCCCCAAGTCCAGAGCGTCCCACACCAGGTTGTCCTGTCACACCCTGCAGGGTGCCTGGGCTCGGAGAGACAACTGGCCTTGGAGTGACTCGTGACCTCATGTGCAGGACCGTGGTGTCCCTCCATCACACCTTCCTCACGTGGGGTGGGGTTTCGGGACCGTCCCCAGCAGCCTGGGCACTTCCATCCTGTCTGCTAATCCAGCCTCCTGCCCAGAGCCAGAAGGGACTCCAGACTAACTGAGAGCAGAAGCCAGGATTGGAGGGCTGTTCACGGTGGCTGCAGGTGGGGACATGACCTTAGTCTGTAGCTGGCAGAACCCCTCGGTGGCTTTTGAGGACACTTCTGCAAAATTCTAGCTCTTGAGCCCCGTCCTCTGGTGACGGGTGGGTTCTGCATATTCAAAGAGGACTGAGAAGCCAGGCTTTGGTATCGGTTAGGTGCAGGGTACAGGTCACTGCCAGCCATGGCACAGACCCAGGATCCTGAGTCTGCCAGACAGCTGAGCTCTCCACCTGGCACCACGAGCTCTGCCTTATGGCTCCGTTCTGGAGCCGCTGAATGCTCACTTTGAAATTGGATCAGTGAGTAATTGGGCCAGGTGGAAGGCCCCCAGCACACTGTCCCCACCAAGGCAGCGGTGTGGGCTGCCCTCTGAACAGGAGAGGGACTCCTTACCAGTCAGCCATTCGCTTCAGAGACTGTTTGCTTTTCTACCCCGGTGCCGTCCCTGCCCTTCCATCTGGAGGCAGCGAAAGTGGCCGCAGCACACCCAGCCTCTCGGTGCTCTCGGACAGCCGGCCGCCCTCTTCCACCTACCAGCAGGCGCCACGCCACTTCCATGTCCCAGGTAGGTCCCTGGGCACTGCTCTGGTCACCCCCACATCATCGGAGCAGGTGCTGTGCCCGTCCCGACTCAGCAATTGTCCCACGACTCCCCACCCCTCCACCCAGCTCTTCCAACTCCAAGCCTGTCCCCCAGTGAACTTGGGTGCCCCACATACCTGGGTTCTCGCTTGCTGCCCTCCCTGGCCACCTCTGCCTGCCTCAGAGCAGGGGCATCTAGCGTGGGGCCACCGATCAAGGTGTGGAGCTCTGGCCCATCCCCCTCCTGGTGCCTGGCAGTGAATCTGGGCAACTGGGTGGCAGTGGCACATGGTTTGCTGCTCACCCGCCTGTTCTCTCCTCTCTCTCTTCTTCCTCAGACACTGGCGTAAAAGATAACATCTATAGGAAGCCCCCTATCTACAAACAGCATGGTACAGTTGCACCGCTGTCATGGCTCACCCTGCATGCCTTTCACCCCCTCGCTTCTGAATGCGTTGTCTGCTGCGTCCTGTTGGCGTGGTGCTGTCTGGATGCAATGTGCTCTCTCCAAATGACAGCAGCACAGGGCTTGGTGGGCTCCTCACCCAGAGGGAAGCAGTCAGTCAGACTGGCCCAGCCGAGGTGGGGGCGACAGTGGCTTCCCAGCTGACCCTGGTGGGGCCAGGCCTGCCCAGCATTCGGGAAACTGAGCAGCCCTGAGAACTACTCACTGACACCGCAGTGAGGAATTAGGGCCCATGTTCTGAGAAGTCCTCCAACAAGGCACAGCACCTGGCTGCAGTGCAGGGGTTTCTTGCCTCACAAATAGGGGCTGGAGGAGTTGGCAGTGAGGTATCTCTAAGGCTCCATCTCTCCTTTGCCATGAGCCCACCTGGGACAGGTGTGGAAGGGCCTGCACTGCAGAGCAGAAAAGCAAGAGCCCAGTGGGTTTCAGTGATGGGAGCTTTGCTGTCTGAACCTCTGTCTCCTCATCTGCAAACAAGGACTGTCCCCTCTGCCTTGTCCTCTGCCTAGATGTGGAGATGTGGCCCAGAGGCCAGTAGGCCGTGTGCACGTGGGGCTGGCTGTGCCCAGCTGTGTGTTTTGAGGTGGAATCCTCTGCAATTTCATCCCGTGGACGCCCAGCAAGCCCATCCCTCTGTATGAATGCAGGGTGGGTGGCAGTTCTGTTTTTGTCCCCACATGAAGCGACCCTCATGGCACTGTGCTGGGCAGTCGGCATGGAGTGTATGCTGTGGTCTTGGGAGCCAAGACAGCGTGACCCACAGTCCTTCCCGTGAGCACCGTGACTCTATATCTCGGCTTAGGTGCTGAAGCTGTGATGAGAAACCCTGATGCCGGAGTGTCGGCCCAGGGCCCCTCGGACTACCTAGCACCCTGCAGGCCACACCAGTACTGTGGCGGAGTGCCTAGGGAAGGTCAGGTGCTCTGTGGCCATCTTTGCATTTTCAAAACTTTCTGGGTATAAACATGACTCCTGTGCAAAGGCAACACAGCTCTTTTTTATTAAAAAAAAAAACAACAACAACAACTGAGCAATTGCCAAAGCCATTTTATCATTCCTGATTTTGACACATCAATTCTTTCATGAAATAGATCTTATAGAGCATATATCCTGTCACACGCACTCACTCTCTCTGTCTCTCTCCCTCCTTTTCTCCTCTCCTCAAGTATTTGGCCATGGCCTGGGGCTAAACACAAGCAGAATCTGTCCATGGCTTGCATGTAGGCCATGTAAACCGTATATAGTCTGACCCTGCCTAATACTTTAGCGTGGGGTCCGAATGGCCAGGCCCCTTAGAGAACTCTTTAAGAGAACACAGTGTACTCTTGGTTTCCAGGCCCTGAAGCCCACGAGACATTTTGTTTTTCCAAGACATTCTGCATCTGATGGCTTAGATCCTGTTGGAAATGTGTACATGTGCGTGTGTATGTCTGCATGGATACATGTGTGTACCATGTACCTGTTTGTGCACGTGTGTGTGTGTGAGAGGCCCACACCCAGCTCTGTGCTCCACCCAAAAATCTGACCCTCTGGGACAGTTCAGCTTGCACCGTGCCCTTCCAGCCCCACCCGAGCTGGAGGCAGACTCCAAGAGGAGTTGAATTACTGAACTGTCTGATGAGCTCAAGACCACAGAAAAGTTTAAAAACTCCAGTCCTTTTAGCTGACATGAGCCCTATTCGTCTTTCCTTCAGACTGAAGCTTCTTGTCTTCCCAGAGCACCGCTCTCCCTTGATGACTAGGCCCAGGCCAAGGATGGCAGGTTGGGGTGCTGGTGGCAAGGATGAGGAGTGTCCCAAGGCAGCCCTTCAGTGTGGGGCAGCGTGTGCTGGCCTCGGTTCCTTCCTCCACCCTTGATACTGAGATTGGCACAGGGAGCTTGTGCAGCTCCCAGGCCCAACAGTATCTTCACACTTTTCCAACCCTACATGGTTATATTTATTAGCTTTTTTTTTTGAGACAGGGTCTTGCTTTGTAGTTCAGGCTGGCCCTGAGCTCAGCCTCCAACTCACATCACAGCAATCCTCCTGCCTCTGCCTCCCGAGTGCTGGGATTATAGGCGTGAGCCACCACGCCTGGCACTATGGTATGTGGTACTGATTGCTGCTGGATGTGAGTCTCCACTCCCAGTATTGTATGTGGTTAACCGGGGAATGGAACCTGGGCCCTTGTGCTTGCAAGACAGGCGCTGGAACCACTGGGCTAAATCCCTGGCCCGTCTATTAGCTTTTTAAAAAGAAAAGAAAGAAAAAGGAAGCAAAATGAGTTATGAATGAGAAATGACAGGACATAGGGAGACAAGAAAGGGTAGGCTGATCCTACCCCTTTCCATGGGGACAAATGGGCTAGAGCCCCTCCACATTTCTATGTTCCACAGCCACCCACAGCATAGGACAGTGTAACATGTAGGGCACACAGGGCAAGCCACAGCCCCTCCACATCTGGCTAGTCCCTGGGAGAAAATCTTCCTTCCTGGGCCTGTTTCCTCCTCTGTGAGAGTGAAAACACATCACTGGCTTTCAGAAGTATCTGGGAGGTGACCATAGTGCTGGGCCACAGTGGGAGGATGGTGTTAACACCCGTAACCGAGGAAGCTAGGCAGTGTTTGGGCTGTTGGATGGGCTCCCCACATAAACCCAGAAAGCTCAATGTCAGCCCAGAGGATGCTCCCTTCTCAGGGTCACTGGCCTACCCAGGACAGTGGAAATGACACCTCGGGGTGCGCCTTGTCCTTTACTCCTTCAACCCCGTCGAGAATAGGAACGAACTGCTTCTTCCTGTGTCTCTGGGGTGCTGACTGCTTTGGTTTGGAGCTCACTTCCTGGGACATGAGCAAAGGGCAGAAGCAGCAGGCTCTGCATCCGCGATGTGCCTATCATGGCAATGCCTCTCTCGGAGGCCTCCTAGAGCACTGGGGGTAACCACTACCAAAGAGGCCTGCCTTCCAGAGAGGGCTGCCTGAAGCACAGGATGCCTGCTGTGATCCAGAGGGTGCACAAGATTCTTGGTATGGGGCACGGCACCAGAGAGCTGGTCACCGGAAGGGAGAAGGCGGAGGCGGTGACAGGCTTGGGTCACCGATGTCACTGTCAAAACTGACGTCACCAGTGACATCACCAGGAGCTCGCAGTGGAATGTAGCTACGTCCCCTGGAGCTGAGATGTCAGGAGGCCAGGCACAACACACACAAATGTTGTTCATTCTCTCCGAATGTAATTCCTTTTAATTCAGTCACCAGATAGGCGTGCTCAGTGAGATATGCTGGCAGATCTTCCTGGAAGCCAGGCCTGGAGGCCCGGGAGGAACAGACTGAGCAGCCTTCTGCAGCACCCCAGCCCAAGTGGTGCTCATTGTAGCCATGGCCCAGTCTCCTGTGAGCTCCTCCTTTGGCCAGAGAGGATGGAGACTAGAATGGCTCCACAGGTGGGCCCGCACCAGCAACCAAAGAGTTCCGGAGCTCAGAAGTGTCCATGCTCAGCACCAAAGGATTAGCTGGGTGGGGCGGGCTGGGGACCCTGAGCCAGGGTGCTGCATCCATCTCATGCACCAAGGAGGCAGAGAGGCACCATGGGTGTGGCCGTGGTGTTAGGCACCTCCTGGCAGGCATTCACACATTTGCCAGGAAGAACCACGTGGGTCATTCCAGGCTCTAGGCAGCAAGGTTCAGGCTGCCAGCAGTGTGGCTTCACCCTGAACCACAGCCTGCTCCTCTGTGAGTGAGGTCCACACATGCTTGTGCTGACCCCAGGCCACTGCGTAGCACCTGTGCTATGTGGCGGTATTCGGCAAGGGCTCACCAGAGGCCTATTACCTCGAGAGCGCCTCAGCTGAATTCCTCCCCATCAAAGCCCTTGTTATGGTATCTAGAAACCTGCTGTTCCTGCTGCCTCACCTCCCTGGCCCAGGAACTTCTGGAGGGTCATGTCTGGGGTTCCTCAGGGCATACAGGTGCACACTGCGCAAGAAAAGGGAGGGGGTGAAGGGTGAAGGGTCCTGTGGCCCACAGAGTGCAGAGCCTGGGAGGAAGCAGTGGGCAGAGACCTGCATGGCCAGTAGCTGCATTGGTTAGCAAAGGAGTGGAGTGGACAAAGAGAAGGGTAATGGATGGGTGAGTGGATGACATCGAGATAAGGAGGGGGTGGATAGGTAGGTGAATAACATTGGTCGTCTTGTGTGACCCTTGACCTGGAGGGAGTAGGCATTGTTTACCCACTTCACAGATTAGGAAACTGAGGCTCAGCAGCTGAGGAAGCTACCAATAGTGCAAAGCGCTGTGTGCAAACCCTCCTGCCCAAGCCCCTCGCCCTCACTCCTGAGAGAGCCCTTTGCATGCATTGTGGGCTGGCAGGCCTGGCTCTGAGGTGCCCGTGGCTGAGCTTGCTTGACTACCAGGCAATGCTGGCCGAGTCTGAAGGGCACTCCTTCCCAGCCAGCGTGGGGCTGTCTGATGGCTCTGCAGCCAGGTTATATGGCCACCCTGGGTCCACAGCAGAGTGAAGGTCTGAGATGGGATGCCCAAGCCTGAGCTCTGAGGGCTGGGACCTCACACCTGGAGGGCCCTGTTAGAGTTTCCAATCTGTAGATCAGTCTCCAGGCCTTCTGTCTTGCAGGAGCATGGCAGGTTTATTTGGCCCACAGGCGTGGTCTCAGGGGCTTTGCCTGCGTGGATGGTGGCCTCGCTCCTGGACTGCCAAGTGCCCCTAGCCTGCCCTCCCCAGGAGGCAGTGGACAACCACCAAGAGCCAGGGCTGCTATATGGCCGCATTCGAGGCTGCCACTGCTCAGTGAAAGCCATGGTCCAGGCAACAGGAGCGCCCAGCTGCCAGGCATGTGTCAGCCTCTGCACCCCCTGCCCCTGCACCCCACTGCAGCCTCCTGAGCAGATGCTGTCAGTTCATGTCAGAGTAGAGAGCAGGACTTCTTATCTCCACCTTGCAAAATCAGCTTCTCCTGGAGAGGGGGGAAGCAGGGGCTGAAGAATAGGGAAACGTCTGTGTATCTAGGACAGAAATGCTCAGTCTTCGATTTTGGCCTTATCTTGTCAAGGTCCTGTAGCCCAATCCCCAGTGTCCAAGCTCTCTGGCCTGGTGTCAGTCTTGTCCTTGGTGGTGCAGGAGGCAGGGCGCTCCAAAAGACTGGCAGGGCCCAGCCCACCCCTGGCGGCAGGTAAGAAGCCACCCAGTGGGCATGTCCTATCCAGACCTGGGTCTGCAGCAGGCCGGGAAGGAGACTGGCTTCCTGATCAGTCAGTGTGCATGTGGCTGGTGCTCTGGCGCGGGCTCTGCCCGCTGGTACCTGAATGCTGGGACCCCAGCATGCCTCCCATGGTTCTTTGGTTTCACCTACTGGGCGACTCCCTCGATGCATGTAGTGTCCTCGGTAAACAAAGTGCAAGAAGTACACGCTTGCTTGAGTGTTTCACTGAGTTCATTTCCGGTTGTATTTTCCTTTTGTTTGTTGCATGGACTTTTCCCAGTGGTAGAAGTCACTCCACTTTCTGTGTCTTGTGGGCAAGATGGGCAGAAGGGGAAGGGCTTTGGGCACAGACTGTCAAGGTTCCCTTCACCACTCTCCCCACTAGTCAGGGGCCTTGAGGGAGACAGGGCCCGGGGCCTTGTCCCCAGGCTGTGACATGACGTGAAGCCGCTGCCCACTGGTGTGGAGAGGCACCGGTGCCCAGCGTGCCTGGCTCCTGTCGGGCTCCAGGCATCTCCGAGGCAGACCTGTTCCCTCTGTGCGCACTCCTACCCTGCACCGCACCTTGAAGGCACCTCCCAGTCCGGGCGGCTCCTCCACTGCGAAGTGTGGGTGGACCTGCGAGGAGCGATTGCTCCCCACCTGCTGCTCTCATTCAGGCACATGCCCCCCCACTGGCATCTTCCCCAAAGCCTGCCCCAGCTCAGCTGGGTCCTGCATACCTCAAAGGCCCTCGTACCTACCACTGACCTTTTCTCGTTTCCTTTTCTGTTTGTGAGTATAATAATAAAGTGGGAAGCAGAATTAACAGTGTGTTACCTCTACAAATTTCTTTTTCCCTTCCAGCCACGAGGCGTTTGGACGGGGAAGATGGAAGTTTCGACCAGGATAACAGGAAGGTAACTGGGGAGCAATGTCACTCTGAGAGCCCCAGGGCGCCCCCTCTGCGGCTGAGGCTGTCTGCTGCCTCTGTTCCTTGGGGCCCTCGGTGGGGCTTTGCGGGCAGGGACCTCGTACCAGGAAGCTCTGTTGGAGTTTCCAGCTTGCAGATCAGTGTAGGAGTGGGCATCCACCACCTCCTTCTTGTACTCAGGAGGAAACCTCTTTTGCCCCCGGGGCTGGATCCCAGGTAACCTGGCCATGGCTCTGTAACTGAGGACACACTGTGACCTGCTGCATTCTGAAGGCCGTGAACATGATGACTGTAGAACAGGTTGGGGTTTGCACTAGAGTCCCCAGGCTAAATGTTTTAGAATTCATGGGCACAGCTCCCATCAGAGAGGGTGCAGGTATGAACAGGAGGCATGGCTCTGCTCCATTGGTGCCTTTGGGGCCCCTAGCTTCCTAGAACCTCAGTTTCCTCATCTGTAAAATGGGACAGCAGTCTTTACCCCAAATGCTTCCCATGTTCCAGTCCCCCTGCATGGTGAAACTGTTATTAAAAGCTGGGCCTTGCTCACATGGAGTTTCTCGTGGTGGGGCTGTGTGTGGATGACAGAGGCTGCTAGGAGGCCTGGGGACCAGTTTCCACTGCTGGCAGTGACTCCAAGCTCATGTGACCTTTTCTCCATAGAAGACCAGCTGGCTGCTGCTGAAAGATGACATTGACACGAGGACAAACTCTCCGGACCTGGACAGCCAGTCTCTGTCGCACAGTCGTGGGCTGGAGACTCTCTCTAGAGCGCCGGGAGATGGTTTCTACTCACGTGAGTGGCTCTTCTGAGCCCGGAGCTGTGCTGCGCAGGGCCTCTAGGATCAGGCCCCAGTGCCTCGCGGCCCCTACGTCTCAGCCTGGACCCTAAAACATGGGCAGCAAGCCGGCCATGCAAGGGTACCCCAGACAGGAGGGCAGGGGCACCCCAGACAGGAGGGCACCCTTGCCATGTCCCCCAGGGACACAGGTTAGCTTGCACAGGTGGCATGGCACAGGCTGGCCTGTGACTCCCGAAGCATTGGGCGGGGTCCTGAGCTTCACACAGAGCAGATGGGGCATGGTCGGGGCAAGTCCAGAGCTGGAGTGGGCCACTGGCCCCCGGGCACACGCTGGAGAGGCCGGGTAACGAGGCTGATGCTACCTAAGCTGGGGTGTCGTGAAGACTGAGCTGGAGTATGAGAACTCCCGATCACGTCCTGGATAGGCCAGCTGTAAGCACCGTCAGGTGCTCTGGGAGCCTCCTGGGCACCTTGGGGCCAGCAGGTGGGGCCTGTTTCTGTGGCCCAGGCGGGGGAAGCAGAGGCCGAGAGGAGAGGGGTGGGTGCAAAACGCAGAGAGCGCCGGGTCCAGGGACACAGCCCTGCTCAGACCTGGCTTGCCCACAGGTTTGTAGGAAACTTGAATGGCATGGTGGTGCCCTGCCTGGCAGGCGGTAGGTGCTCAGGGGAGGGCCATGTCATCTTCATTCTCTGCCCACTGCCATGGCTCTGAGGCTCACGGGAAGCTGGGTGTGGCTGGGGGAGAGGTGTGTGGAGGTGTGGGAGCCTGGAGCTGAGATTGTTATAGGCTGGCTGCAAACTGGGACAGCTGTGCTCTTCTGTGCGGGGCTGTGTGAGCGGGGTCCTCCTGCCTCTGCTGCCAAGGTCTTGGCGCAGGTGCTCCAGGCTGCAACCGACCTAGCAAATGACGCCAGCACCGTGCCCTAGGGAGGGGGCACCTGAGGTTTACAACTTTGTGGTGGGCAGGCCCTGGTGTCCCTGCTCCCCGGGCCTCCTGGGGGCAGCTGCACATCTGTCTTGGGCTTCTGCCTGGCATGCATGTGCCCTTCATGTGCACCAGCTCAGGAGCAGCCCTCCCTGCCCGAACATTGGCTCGGGACCAGGAGTGAGCACTGGGGCATCTGAAGATGTTGCTCTCTGGCATCCTGTCCTGCCCCATCTGCCAGGTGTTTCCTCCGTATCCATGACTACTGCCCCCAGTTCCCCACTCTACTGTGGCTCAGGACTGAAGGAGACCCAGGCTGGAGGCAGCTACTGTGTGGCCCATGTGTAGCCCACACCCTGATACCACTTCCGTTTCTGCAGCTGTGAAGGTGTGAGTGCCCTGGGCCACCCCGGGACCCTAGGGCTGAGGTTTTGCCCGCCGCTTTCATAGCTGCAGGGACCTGCTGGCTAGGCCCACCACTTCTGCTGAGTACGCATCACACCTGCACCTGACCCGCCACCTGCCGGAGCCCAGCTGCCTACAAACCATGTGTGTCCTTGCCTCTGCTGCGCTTGCCAGTGACCATGACTGCGGCTGCACCCGCTTCGCTGCCCAGGGCTGCCCTGTGCCAGTCCTCCATGCAGGTCCTGCCTGACAGTGCCTGACTGTGCCTATGCTTCTGTCCCCATGATGTTGCCTTGTTTCCTGACGTGGCCAAGCAACTGTGGGGACTGTGCTGGGGGCCAGACCTGCCCAGGAGAGCCTTGCTCTCTGCCTGCTCACAGCCTGCACACTCCACCCTCTTTCTGGGGTCCTTTCAGGCCTCCCCAGGGGCCCCCCTGTGGTCCCTGGCTCCAGATCCATTGTGCCCAGCTTTGCCTGCTCAGAGCAGAGCATTGGCATATAGCAAGGCTGCCCACCTCCCAGGCTCTCCCTCTGTAGCGCGTTGAGAGGTAGGGCTGTGACACTCATAAACACAGTGAGCGCTCAATAAATGTTGGTTGAATTGAGATGTGTTAAATTCAACGGGTATTTATTGAGCACTCACTCTGTGCCAGACGCTGAGCGGGGCACCGGGGGTGGGGGGACAAAGAGCAGCTCCAGTGGTGCCATCAGAAGTAGTGGTCATGCCTTGCCCACCTGCCAGCCTGGGGTGGCCTCATCCCCTCACAGTGCCATCCATACATCCTGTGGGTTCTGAGCTCATCCATCTGCTGTCCATCCATCCTCCACCCTCCTGAGCACCAAATGTGTTCCAGGCAGCACAGAAGCCAAGGTGAACAGTTGCCCAGAGTGACCTGTCCCCTAGGGCTGTGGTTTACCACATCTGGGAAGAAGCGCATTTACTGTAGGCAGCTTCCTTTCCCACTGTGTGTCCAGGACTGTCTGGACCATGTGCAGTAATCTAACTTACGGACGCACCATTTCTGCGTGGCTTCCTTGGCTATGGAGAAGGGCCTACAGGAAGACACAGGTGGTCTGTCCCTGCCCTGCCTGGCCCCTGAGGACAGGTTGCTGCTGCTCTTTCTGCCCCACCGCGGGGTACTGGCACATGCACTGTAGTCAAAGAATCCCTTGGCTGGCTGGGGACCCTGCCCAAGGGACCTAAAGGTCTCTAGACAATCCTGATACTGGCGCAGTGAATAAGCGCCCTCCTCAAACCTAGCGTGGCATCTAAGGAGGTGTGGTGGGTGGGATTCAGGGTAGAGCTCAGAGACAGCAAAGCTTGGCTTCAGCAGCAGAGGGGCACGAAGAGGCCCCAACCTGCCTGCTGTGTTGGTGTACGTTCCCTTCTGTGTGTCTGTCCCATGTGAGGTCCCTTCGGAGTCCTGTGCTTGTCTTTTCTGGTCAGTGTCTCCATGGGCCATGTGCTGGGAGGGAGGTTCAGGACCCATGCTGATGCAGGGCAGGGCTCTTTGGTGGCCACAGGAGGAAAAGGACAGATGGTGTCCTCCTCCCCACGCCCTCAGACTTCCAAGGTGGGGGCACCATCCTCGTATTTCTGGTCCGAAACCTCTTCTTTGGCTGGGAACATCAGGCAGGACCAGCATAGCCTGTCGGGTGGCAGAGACCTCACTGGGCAGAGTCCACAGGTGCCAGTCAGAAGAACAGCACCACAGTTTCCTCACTTCACAGGGGGCAAAATGGGGCCCAGGGGTGGGAGGCATAGCCCAGTCATCCCACACATCTCTGTGAGCACTACACTCCAAGCACAGCAGAGACAGGCCTTGTTTCCTGCGGGTCCCAAGGACTTTAGCCCTGCAGGATGGGAGGCCGGCACTGACCGGCAATGCGGAGCACGCAGCAGGCAGTGTGCTCTCACTTGGGAGTGGCAGGCCGGAAGCCTGGCAGCAGTGGATGGCCTGCTGGGCCTGGCAACAAGGTTCCAGAGGAGGCCGGTCTGGAGGGCTCTGGCCAGGCTTTGCCCACACTTCTGGCATAGGGCTGGGCAGGAAGGGAGCAGGAAGCACCTACCAGCACCAAGCCAGAGGATCCTCAACTCTGTACACACCAAGGCCCAGAGACCAGCCCAGGATGGACACTGGGAACAGACAGCAGGGGCAGGAGAGGGACTGGAAGGGACAGCTCAGGGTGGCATTGCATGGTGCGGGGAGTGAGTGGGTTTGCGGGCTGAAATGGCAAGTGAGTGCCTGCCTTTGGGATTAACTCACAGACACCCAGAGGGTGGGCAGGGGCAGTAGGGGCTAGGCAGTGAGCAGTGGGAGCCCCAGACAGGCTGGCTGGGTCTATGGGAGCATGGAGGCCCTGGGCTGGGTGTGCCAGGCTGAGTGGGCAAGGAGCCTTGTTTTGGAGAGGAGGTGGTAAGGCAGGTCTTCCCTAATGGCTTAGGGACCCAGCGAAGTCCAGGTTCTGGTGCCAGAAAGTGGGGGCACAGCTCAGAGCTCAGAGCCGGGGTGGCCCACTCGCTGGGTGGGACCTGAGTGGGGGTCTTGGGAAAGCGCCCTGTCTGATGATCCCATAGGGACGCCTACCATCCTCAGTGCAAGTACATAAAGTGATTGTGAGCCCTGGACCCAAGTACGCAGTGACGCTTCACCCCACGCCCGGCTCACTCTGGGTCTGCTCCTCTGTGTTCTCCCCTCTACGCAGATCTGGGGACAGAGTGTGGAGCAGATGGGAAGGACCCTAACTCAATGCTGTGGGCATGAGGGATGGAAAAAGTGTCAGGGGTGGGTGAGGTGTTCAGACTAGGATGCCAGCCATGCCCTGAGCTGAGGAAGGCAGAGGCAACAGGCCTCACTGGCATCCAGCAGCACCTGGATTTGGGCAGGGAGTGGCCAGTCTCGGTCTTCCTGGAAAGACAGGGCGGCACCTGGCTAGACTGGGTACTCTTTGCCTCCTGCTCATTTCCAAGTCTCCTGAGCGGTAGGAGCGCAGGGGTGGCGGGGCCTGGCTCACAGTGGGCACTCAGAGCCTGGGAGCCACCAGACTGCTCACCTGCCCCACATCCCGGGCCTCTGTGACCAGCGGACTTACCACAGTGGGGACTGACGAGGTATTGCCTCCACTTCCTGGGGAGGGAGAGTGCATGAGCCTGCCGTGGGCCGCAGCTCAGGGCACTGGCTCAGACCTGTGTCCCCCTTCCTCCCACGGTCTGCATGTCACTGTCTCTATGGGCAGCTCCGTCTCTTGCCCTATGAGTGCTGGGTTTGTGGGGGAAGGCACAGCCCAGGAGCTGTCATGTGGGTTGGGAAATCAGCCACCAGCATAGAGAGTCTGCTGTATGTGATGGAGTACCCAAGGGGACCCTGCCATGCTCCCCAGGACCCAGACATGTCCAAGGGAGGAAACAAAAATCTGGACAGAGCGCTCCAGGCTCCTGGTGGCATGAGGACCCGCAAGTGGCCACTGGACATACGGGGCTGCAGACAGGGGCCAGCACTGAACGCTAGAGTTAAATCCCAGCTTGTCCCCTGCTGAGTGACCTTGGGCACAAAACAGAGTTCTCGAGGTTGGAAATCTCTGGGGGTGGGGGGGAGAACAGGTGGTCCAGTCCTCCTGGCAGGGAGCTTATCGGGGCCCTTGGGGACATCCCAGCAGGGCACTCTGAGGGCCACAGCCAGGCTTGCTGACCTGGGACTGCCACAGTCGCTCCCCATTTGGAGTTGTGATGGCACCAGTGGCTTCTTGTCCAATGTCACTTGGGACTCAGGGGGGTCCTCACTCCCTCCTCAGATGGGCACCCGAGGGGCAGGGAGGGACCAGACCTGCAGAGCCACAGCTACAGAGCCACTGGTCATCAGACCAGGGTGCAGCTTGCTGACTAGCTGTACACATAGCAGCCCAGGCGCTGAGGCAGCCACTGCCTCCGGTTACCTCGGACACTCCTGCCCCACAAGGGCTGCACCTGGAGCACCCAGAGCTACTCTGAGCTTGTGTGCACCAGAACAAGACAGAGCCGAGGGCAGCCTCAGGGTGCCGAGTGTGTGTGTGGGGGGAGTCTTTGGGGAGGCAGGACATGTGCAGGCCAGTGGAGGTGGGGGTGGGGGTGGGATCATAGGGCTCAATAAGACTCGAGCTCACAATCACTCATCTTCCCCGAGAGGCTCCCGTGTCTCATGACACCCAGCCACACACAGCATCCCTCACACCCACAGGTCTGCAACCCCACAGGACAGCTCCTAGGAGCAGGTGAGGTGACGGGCTCCTGAAGCCAGTTGTTCACCTGTAAGTCACCTGATCTCATTGGACCTCAGCTTCCCAGACTGTAAAATGGCCTCACACTCAGAGCACAGGCAGCAAGAATTGAGTGACATTGCTAGCAGTGAGAAGGGACCTTACATACTGGTGGCTCTTGCCCTGGATGCACACGGAGTCTCCAGGGCTTTCCAGTTCAGCCAGGGCTGATTCCTCCCAAGAGACCAAGAGTGATAGGTGTAGACAGCAACTCTGACATGTGGCTCCTGGCACTCTCCCAGTTCCCCGCCCCGCTGAGGACACAGGAAAGGACTGGGAATAACACAGCAGAAGCCACAGGGTGGGGAAAAGAGGAAGAGGCTGGAGGCAGGCGGCTGTTTCCCTCCACCCACAGATCCCGCACAGGTGCCAGCAAGCGCCTGAAGCCTGGGGCACTGGGAGACCAAGAATGCCCACCATGGCAGCACCAGCTAGAATGGACCCAGCAGGCCCGGGAAGCACTTCCACAGCGTCTGCGAATGGGATTGTCCCCAGGCTGAACCTAGAGAGAGGGACAATCTGCGAAAAGAGAGGAGACCGAAGCTCCTCCAAAATACCCCAAGTCTCTGTCAAAACATTATCACAGGAAGAGCCATGAAGTTAACTACTGAGGTGAAAAGAGGCAATCAACAGGTACTAACCCAGAAAAGGTTCAGGTGTTGGAATTACCTATTAAGAATTTCAAGACATCAACCATAAAAGTACTCGAATATGAGAAAAGAGAAGCAGTGGCTGCAGGTAGAAGAGAGAAGGACAAAGTGAGCAGCACTCCGGGACCTGGGGACAGCGTTGGCACCGCTGGATTCCCAGAGGAAAGGAGAAAAACATGGACTGCGAAATGTCAGAGAAATGTAGGGACGCAACACTGTCATCTCAGAACCTGGCAGGCTGAGGCAGGAGGATTGCAAGTTGGACCAACTTAGCTAGGCCCTACCTAAAAATAAAAACTGAAAAGGGGTTGGGGATGTAGGTCAGTGATAGTGCACCCTGGGCTTGATTCCCAGTACTGAAGAAAAAAAAAAAATATATATATATATATGTGTGTGTGTGTACAGATATGTATGCATGTGTATATGTGTGTATGTATATATATACATACAGATATACATGTATATATATACATGCATACAGATATGTGTGCATGTGTATATGTGTGTATGTATATACATATATGTGTATGTATATACATACATATATGTGTGTGTATATACACACATATATACATATTCAAATATATATTATACATATATACATTATATGTACATTATATGTGTATATAATGTATATATACTATATACCCACGCACACAGTCAAAGAAGCAATGATTGAAAACTCACATTTCGTGAAAGTAATAAACCTACAAATTCAAGATTCCAAGTGAACCTCAAGGGAATCTCCACCAAGACACATCATGATTAAATTCCTGAATAATCAAGGACTTCAAGATCCCACAAAAAAAGTAGATACCACCATCTTGAAAGCGCTCTGCGAAAACACCCAACTGAATGACTGAAGGTTTTGCAGCCCAAACTGTAGCAACCAGGAGGAGGTGGCACATCTCTCATGCAGGAAAAAAAAAAATTGTCAGTATAAACTCTATAGTCAGCAAAAATATCTTTTAGGATGGATGAGAAATAGAGACTTTCCCAGCCTTCAGAGTAAGTGAACATGGGGCTGAATATATTAGATTTTTTTCTCCAACCTCTTTGATCATATTTGAGGGTTGAAGCAAATGTATTACACTGTCTAAGACAGGTGCCCTGGCAGGTAGAAGAGAGGTCGGGGTAGGAAATGGCTTCCTGGAGGTCACTTTCTACCCTGCCTGGGTGCAGCTGGGTGTCGGGGGTGTGGACAGTAGCTCAGAGTCTGGGAACTGCCCCCACCCACTGCCTGTGTGCATCGGGTCACTGGTGTGAGGGGAGGTACGTGGGGGAACTTGTGGATTTTAGAACCGAAGGGCGGTTGTGTCCAGATGCTGCTGTCCAACTGAACACCCTGGAGGGCTTATGAAAGCTTGGCCACTGGCCAGAGTCCCAGCCCCACAATTCCTAGCTAGCCAGTAGGCTTGTGAAGGAGCTAAGAATTTGTTTCTGGTGAGGGAAGCTCCCAAGTGCCCTGGGGAGGGTTAATAGTGTGAGCTGGGGATTCAATCTGAGATCCACTGCGTGTGGCATCTTCGGCTTATGGGAAGCTCATGTCTCAGCGGAATACTCCACAGGGTCCTAGAGTGCCCGGCTTTGAGCATAACTTAGGAAGCCAGTATGAATAGACTCTGTCTCCACCTGGGACTGCTGCGACTGAGCCAGGTGACCTCAGGCAGGCGCCCACCTCTCTCTGGAGTGGGCTGCTCACCTGGGGACCTCAGAGAGGCTGGACAGTGAGGAGCAGCCCCCGCCCAGGGCCCTCACCCAGCTCTATCACGCATACCACCTTTCACCTAAGGACTCAGATGACAAAAAGGCTCCTTTGCTAAGGGAAGTTTGGGATCCAAAACTTGATGTTGAAAAGCCTCTGCTGGCCTCCATCTGGAACCTTCTAGCAGGCCGCCCTGTGACAGCCAGGTCCCCAAGCAGGTCCTCTGCTGAGGCCTCTCCTGCTACTATGGGCTTTGAAATCTGTGCATGGTGGAGGCACAGTCCCAGGCCCTCTATGTGCTGGGGGTGGTGACCCAGTGGACCCTGCCACCCTCCCCGGACAGTCCAGGGATCCCAGAAATACATAGCTGATCTACTTGTGGTAAGGCCACTGTGGCTCAAGCTCTCAGGGCACAGGTGGGCAGAAAGAGGAATTCCTGCTCAGGGACCCCTGTGCACTACAGAAGCTGCACCACACACCCCCCTAGGAGGCACCTCACTCCACCAAGTGGGCTGCTCTGCAGGGTTCTCTCTTCCCCTGTGATAGTCTGAGCCCTGGAGTCCATCCAGGCTCCTCCTGACTGCATGAGCAGCTGGTGCTGCCATGGGGGAGTTAGGGTCTCAGACCAGCCCTTTGAATACCGAGCAACACTGACCATTTGGATTTTAATGTGAAAGTCCCCTTGCTGCACAGAATTCTGGGCATATTTCTTAGAAAGTAAAATTGTCATCCGGGCATGGTGGTCCATGCCTCTAATTCAGCTGCTTGTGAGGCTGAAGCAGGATGATTCCCTAAGTTCACAAATTCAAGACCAGCCTGAGCAACATAGTAAGATGTTATCTAAAAATATAAAAAAAGGAAGAAAGGATGGATGAATGAAAGAATATGTTTCTAGGTCCTGTTTAGCTGGTGGTAGCCTGCCTTTGCCGACCAGCACTGGATGGCACAGCCCTCTGGAGAGCAAGAGGCTGGCCAGGGTGAAGGCTGAGGCAGAGGCTGAGGTCCCCACCTGTCAGGAATACAGGGTAAGCTGTGCTTACCAGCTGTGGTTCTGCTCGGGCTACACCCTCTCCTGGCTTCTTCCTCAGTGCACCCCTGGAGATCCAGCTGAGGCCAGAGAGACGGCCCATGTGCTGTCACCCTTGCAGCTGTGTCCCTCTGTCAGGAACCCAGCTGGGAGCATCTCTCCAGCCCTGCTGAGCGCGTGTGACCAGGCTGTGCTGTGTCTGTTTCAGGCTTCCCCTATTCCAAACCTGACTCTCTCCCAGGACCCGGGAAGAATGGCTTGGACCACAGGGTAGGTACCTGCCCCGCAGCCATGCTATACTAACCCAGACCCAGTCCACAGCTTCCAGTCCACAGGACCCTGCCTATCTACCAGCCCCACCTGCCACTCCACCAGGGCTGCGGCCATTTTGCCTGTATGAGGACAAGACTAGACTGGCCACCAGTGCCCATCTGCTCTGCCCAGGAGCCAGGGCGGCCTCAGTGTGTAAGCAGCTAATATTACACAGTTGGCTTCTTCCTTTCCTGTGTCAGCCGGGCCAGGCTGGGTGGGGGATGGGGTCCTGATGTTGCCAGAGTCACCTCCTGCCATGCAACCAAGAGTGCCTCCCTCCATCACCCAGGTGCTCACCTCTCAAGGAAGGCCACTGGCAGAGCTGTGACAGTGAGTGTGCAGCCCAGGGACACCCTGACCTCTGGCCACAGGTGACCCCTGGGCCAGCCTTCCACTTCTCTTCTTCCATCAGAGGCCGACCTGTCGCTGGGTTTGGTGCCCAACGCTGCCTGGGTCTCCCACACTCTGCATGTTTGGTTTCCAGTGGATCCTGGTCCCTCCCCTACTAACCACTCTTCCCTTTCCGGAGTGGGCTGCGCCAGGACCGTGCATGGAGCATGCTCTGAACTCCTCCCAAGGAGCTCTCCCTGCCTCGTCCACCACAGGGGCTGGGAAACCAATGCTTAGGATCCCTGCACTACTAGGAATGCGAGCCCTGCCTGGTGTCAGGGCTGGGTACTGGGAAAACTCTTCAACATTGTCTTTTCACCAGGAACAGCTGTTTTCGAGCCCAGGGCTTCAGGGCATGGTGCTCACATGTGGACACAGCCACATGAGGCCTGGGGTTGCTCAGTGTGAGGGAGGGGTGCTCTGCTTGCCCATCCTGCTTGGTTCGCACATAACAACAGCATCACAGAGCTCATGGTGCCCCAAAAGGTTGAGCACCGCTAGATGTGCCAGCCAGGACCTCCGAGGGATGACTCTTAATTCTGAAGGACCAGGCTCTATCAAGGTGTGAGTGCAGGCCCCTGTCAGCCCAGTGCAGGGTGTGGCCCCTCCACAGAGATGTCCCTCACATGGACACAGCAGCTCCTCAGCTGACTGGGCAGCTGGGTGCACAGCTTTCAGATTTTTGCCTATAATGCTATTTCCTTTTTTTTCTTCTAAGACCACTTTGTATTTTTACAAAATCCACTCTAGGCAGGAAGTCCATGTGACCAACCTGTCCAATGACCAGCCTTCTATAGTGCACCATCCTGCTGCTGAACTTAGGCCCTTCCCCAGGATTCCCAGTGAGCCCCTGCCCAAACCCCTCTGCCCACAACCTGCAGAGCCCAGAGTCATTTACTAGGGGTTTCTTGGTTTCTTTTACTTGCAGAAAGAATTCTGGTAGGGCCGGAAGTCAAAGCAGAAATGCAAGGAAACTGAACTCCTACTAATACCATATCATAGAAGGAAGAAAAGAGACTGCAAGGAGAAAATTAATACCAAAAATAAAGAAAAGTGTAATGTGTTTCCTGAGAGCCCCAAAACCAGCACAGCTGTGACCTTGACCACTAGTGTGGTACTCACTGTCCAATGGCAGAATAGGAAAAGGTCATGCTCCAAGAAGAATTTTTAATATAGATCTGAAGCACCGCATGTGTCAAGGGCTATTAAGAAGGTCTGATGACCAAGGCTGTGTGGTAGGTAGATGCTCACAACTTGCATGTGACATGGACAGAGTAGTAGCCACATATGGCAGATGTCGCTGTCCATGAGAGAGAGGATTCCAACAAGGGCCACTCCCTGGAAGATGTCCCAGGTTGGAAACTTGTGAACAGACTGATCCTATACTAAAAGACAAGGGGATTTAAAAAATTACAATTGTCAGAATGAGGCATCGCATAATATATACTCAGTTATTTTTAAAGAACTAGATATAAAATGATACGAAAGATACACTAAAATCATAATCACAAAGAAGGTAAAAATCACAATGTTAGTGTCAGATAAGATGGAAGTTAAAAGAAACTAATAGAATTAATAAGATGAAAAGGGGCCCTAATTCATGCTTAAAGGCCCTATGTGATAAAGTAGGTATAGCATTTATAAACCTAAATGCACAAAACAACACAGCCATGCCAGACAACCTTGAAAAAATGCTAGGTAGCTGATTTCCACACAGCTTTCTCGAAATAAGACATTAATCTAGTGAACAGAAAAAAATTACAGCATACAGAATAATTGAATAGTTTAAACAAGCAAGCTAATCTCATAGGTACATGGGGAAAATATATATCTTTTCAATCCATTGTTTGCATATTCATAAAGCATTTACAAAATATATAATTATTCCAGATATACATGATTTGTTAAAAACAAAGTTATGTTTGTCTATAATTTGTGCAGACAAGATCTTAAATATTTAAGAAGTCAGAGATTTCTAAACTATAATGCTGAAAGGTCACATACCTATGTGACTTGGAATCAGATGGGCTCAAATTCAAATCCCTGGTGTCTTTGAACAGGTTAAAATTTCTGAGTCTTTATCTCCTAAAATAAAAAATCCTTACTTTGTAAAGTTATGCTGGAGACAAACACATCCTGGTCATGAGCTCTTCCTAGACTCCCTGACATGATTCCCACCAGAGCTGCTGTTTAAACATGGGTCCTGACCTACTTTGCCATCCAGAGCTGCTGTTTAAACGTGGGTCCTGACCTACTTTGCCATCCATGGCTGCTGTGAGGAGACACAGCTCCCACGTAGCTGTGGCAAGAAAAAACAGCAGCCAGGACAAGTGACAATGATCGCATCTATTAGTGGGGATCTCAGTGTCATTTGTGGAAAGTAAAGCCCATGGGCTGGCACATCTCCAGGCCCTTGTGTTTGTTGTGTGATCTGGAAGAGATGCTTCACCTGTCACACTCCCACCCAAAGTCACAGTGAGATTAGAGAACACTTCTACAGAGCCCTGGTGCAAATGTGCCAAGGGGGGAAACATGATCTGTCACCTTCAAAATCCCCAGGAGCTCCTTCCAGGGCTGCGGGAGGCAGTAACCTCCTGCATCCTTCCCAGAGTCCCATGGCCTCAGAGCCTGGGGGACAGAGGAAGCTAGTTTTGTTGGCAGAATGGATTTCTGCCTGTCCAGGGCAGACAGCGACGGCCCAGGTGTTCTGGTGGCTGTGATGCAGGGCACTGACACTGGTGGCAGAGTTTCCCTTTGTCTTGGAGGTTGCAGACAGGCTCCTTTATGGACAGTTGGCTCCTTGGCAGGACAAGTATACCAGGGTGTTGGCTAAAGGCCAACTCAGAGAGCCACTCTGCAAGGACATCTGACTGCTGCCCAGGCTCTGTACCTAGGGTATCCAAACAGGGGGCTTGTTAGTCCTCCAGACAGCACTCAGGAAGCTGCTGGGGCAGCAGGGGAGGGCAGCGGCTCTTGTCTTGAGGCCTCAGCTGGGACTGTGGCACACCGGGGCCACTCCTGCATTGGTGTATGCAGCTGAACCCTGGGCTCTAGGGACAGGGTAGGAGGTGTGCACAGTCCCAGCAGGCAGTGGCCCATGTGCCCCCCCTTGGATGTCTTCAGGGGCAGAGGGCACAGGGTGGATCCGGAGTCCTCACAGGGTACTGGGGACAGCAAGTGTAGGAGGAGCATAGGAAGTTTAGCGCCCAGCTGCCTGCTGAGGTCTGTGCCAACTCCAGAGCAAGCCAGGCCTGTGGGCATCTTTAAGATAGGTCAGAGCTGACCCAACAGGCAGGGTCAGCGGAGGCCTCCAGGGCAGCGTGGAACAGATGCCTAGGACTCTTCTTTCAGAGCTGGTGTCAGTATCAACAATGGTCACTCTGCCATCGGTGTGACCCCCTCTTCCCAGAGGTGTGAGGCCTGGCCCCGCCTGTCCTGCACAGCCTGCCTCTTGCTGCCTCTCTCTCTTTCTCTTCCAGAATGCCAATATGGCCCCTTGCGGAGCAGAGACAGATGCCAGCTGGGGCACGCGAGGTACATGCCGCGGGGATTCCCGCAGGCCTCTGGCTGGGCAGGGGCTTGTTGATGCATTTCCACCAGTCTCGCTCTGAGACTGCTCCTCGGGGTCTGCTGGCAGGAGGCAGGTGCGGGGACCCGGGGGACGTGTTTACCATCCCAGGTGCAGGGGTGCCTGGCTTGGGGTGCTCTGCACACTTGGGGAAAGAGAGGCCTACCTGGAGTTTGCCTGAGTGACACAGCTGGGCACCAATCCCCCCACCCACCTCCCTGTGTGCTGCTGGCCCGTGATGACCCTGGGCTCCAACTAGGAAGGCTTTTTCAACAGTGGTAACAGCCATGTGGCAGGTGCTGCTGGGGCTACCCTGCCATTATGCATAGGGTCCTGGGCCTGGCTGCCTGCTCTCCTCCTACTCTCTGGGGCTGGTGGGCACGTCCTCTCATAGGCCAGGCCCATGTGTTTGGCAGCACAAAGGTCCTAGCTTCCTCTTCTAAGTGATTGCCTAGGTCCCAAGTGGCATGTGGGGAACCCCAGGGCTGGCCCTGCAGGTCTGCCTTGTCCTGGTCCTGTGTGCACAGAAGCCTCCAATCCACACAGCTTTCTACTCAGTTAGCAGCTTTCACACAAGTAGGTATTTCCTGGGATGGGGCGTAGCTCAGTGAGAGAGCTTGCCTAATGTGTGCAAGGGCCCGGTTCAGCCCAAGCACTGCCAAAGAAAGAAGAAGAAAAACTTCCACAAGCCAAGCTGCAGAACTCAGCCATTAAAAAGGAAGAAGTGTTGAGGGCCGACAGTAAGAGGCTGGGGTAGAGCCGGATAGGTAATGGCGTCAGTCTCCACAGCACCCCGAAGCTTTGCTCTCTGGTGCTCACTCCTCAAGTGGGCAAGCTGAGGCATACATCGCTCTCTGGGAGGCCCAGACCCCCAGGAGAGATGGCCCCACATCCCAGCTTCCAATCTGGCCTCAACCTCCTGACCATGCCTCCTGCTGTTTCCAGTGGGGAGACCCCAGGGCCCCCAGCCAGGACCCCAAGACCAGAGCCACACACAGGCTGCTCAGGGGACCAGAGATGTGCATGGCTGAGCTGACTGGGGGCCAGGGGTCCCCTAAGGCAGGCTGCTTCCCTGAATCTCCCCACCCTGTGGTCTCTGCTTTTCTATTACAGAGTACAAGGTAAGAAGGTGCCATCCACATTGACCTCTTCCCACCAGTGTGCTGCACCACCAGGTTAAACATTCCTTTGTGTTTGCATTCCCCGCAAAACATGTATGTATCTCGGTTCGCCTTTGGCTCTGCCCTTTGGCCCCACGCATGTCCGCTTCTCCAGGAGAACATATGGTTTCCTCCCCAGATATACCCTTACGACTCCCTCATCGTGACAAACCGCATCCGTGTGAAGCTGCCCAAAGACGTGGACAGGACAAGACTGGAGGTGAGGAGAGGCGGGATTCCATTTCTGCTGGGGTGAGGCCTCTAACCCTGGGAAGAATTACCTGGACCTTGCAGGGCTCAGGGTCCAGGCCCACACTGCCTGAGAGGCCCCAGCACCACGGGCCATGCAGGGCCTCTGTGTGTGGCTAGCAGGGAGGGTCTCAGCAGGAGTGAGCCACAGGTGTTGGGTCTCAAGTGCTGGCACCAAGTGCCCAGCCCCACTGTCAGATGCCCTGGCCGTTCAGTGCTTCCATGGGACCACATTCACCAGTCCAGAGTAATGAGCTCATTGGTAGAAAGCAAGTGTGGCTTAAAAGCTCTACCAGGAGGCCGCAGAGTGATGTAGGGTGAGACCTGTTGGCCAGAGCAAGCTCTGTGGAGCACCTGCTCTGTGCTGAGGTCCCAGGGGTCCCATGCAGCATCGTCCTCACTACCGCCCTGTGAAGATGCAACCTCAGCCTGTCACATCTCTTTCTAAATGTGCCACTGCTTCCTGGGGCTCTTTTGCTGGGGTGAGGGGCTCCAGTCTGTGTCCCCAGGCTGGGGGTGTATAAGGCAGGGGAGGCATGGAGGCCATTGGGGTGTGCAACAGCACCCAGCACTCAGGAGGCTGAGTGGAGACCAGGCAGGGGAGCAGTGAGAGCTGGCAGGAGCCTGGGCCACTGGCATGGAGAGTCCACAGGGAGTCCTGTGGGAGGAGGGGAAGAGTCCCCTCTGCTGAGAAGGGGGCTGGGCATTCCAGGTCACACCAGAGTAAAGGCTCAGGTGGTGCCGTGGGATGAGTCTCTGCCCAGGAAAAGACCCAGAAGCTACAGTCACTTGGCAAACGCCAGGGTTTCTGGGCAGCTGGCTGTGTATTCTTGAGACTCAATGTCCATGTCTCAAAGATGAATGTATTGGGCACTTGTAGTGGTAGATGCCTGTCATCCCAGAACTTGGGATGCTGAGGAAGGAGGATCACAAGTTTGAGCCCAGCCTGGACAACTTAGTAAGTTAGTAAGACTGCCTCAAAATAAACAAGTAAAAGCGCTGGGGATGTAGCTCAGTTCAATTGCCCTGGACTCACAAAAACAGCACACATACAAGGTGAGGCTTACCTGAGTCACTGTATATGTGCCATCATATAAGGCCCAGCGCCAGACAGTGGCTTTAAGGAAAGTGCTGAGCTTGCAGCAGAGGCTGCAGCACCAGGAGCAGCCTGTCTGCCTGGCCTGTGCCATCACTGGCAAGACCGATCCAGAGTGACTTGGGCACCACCGGAACTCACGGCCACTCCTCTAGCTGAAGGCGCCTCCGGGTGACTTGGTCAAGGGTAGAACATGTCCCCAGCACCAGCTACTTTCTCTCCCCTCTCAGCTAGCCCTGTATGTAGACAGATTTCTCAGGTTTGGTGACTGCAATCCTGGTAGAGGGCCCCTGCATCCTAAGGTGCTGATAATGTTCACCCCTAAGTCAACCAATCGAGCCCAGGAAGCATGATGCTCTACTGGCCATGTGCCTAGGCGTGGCACTAAAGGTGCTGCTCGTGCCACCTGAGCAGGAGAGCTCTGGAGAAACTGAGACCTGCCCGCCACCTGAGCTTCAGGTGAGGGTACATTACAAACAGGAAGAGCCACCGCAGGGAGCTGGGGCAGGGTGGAGAAGGGCATAAACAGCCACCCTCTGCATGGAGCCACCCACAGCCAGGCTACTCATCTGTGCCAGATACCCACTGTACTGGGAAGGATGTGCAGGGCTGAAGCTGGCAGCTTAGCCAGATATTTGGACTCAGCCTGCTGGTGCATTAGGGTGTGTGTTCATCATGCTGTGTAGGTCTGGGGTGCCAGGAGCCCCTGGGGTTGGGTCCAAAACACCTGGCACATGGAGGAACTCAGAGCGAGAAAAGTCACCAGGTGCGTGGCACAGCATACTCAGCTCCACTGGCTACTGGGTCCCTGGCAGTGTTGTGTCCCCAGCACACTCAACTGTGTGTCACAGCTGCTTCCTGAAGCTGGGGGTCCTGGTGAGGCTGTGAGATCACGGGGTGAGGGGGGTGTCAGTGTCCAGAGAACGCTTTGCCAATAGCCTGTTGGGATTTGCAGCTGCCCTCAGGGCTGGGTGTGCCTTTGGTGACTTCTGTTTGTATACTCTGTGTGTATGCATGTGTGTGTGTGTGTGTGTGTGCACACGCATGTATGCCCAAGCTGTGATACAGGAGGACAGGTGGGGAATCTCAGGTGGATTGAGCAGGAAAATGAACCCTTTTAAGAAACTCCTGCAGTGAAGGCACTGGGCTTTGTTCCTCAAGTCTCTGGGGACGCACCCAAGGACACCACTCTGGTTTTCCTGCAGCTTAGCTGAGCCGAAGGTGCTGGAAACTTCCCAAGTGGGCCATGTCCCCATTCCTCCGAGCAGGGACCTGGGAGGGGGGAACTTGGGAGCCTCTCTCAGCAGAAGCTGAGCCCCTGGTATTACTATCAAGAAGAGCTGTATTTGTACAATCAAAATATTTTATAACTCCTGTAAAAGTCTAGAGAAATACAAAAAGCATGTGAACCATACAGGGTTCCCTTATCCAATCCCAAGGCCTTTAGCTCCCTGCTGGGCTAGCCCTGCAAATTCTCTTGTGCACAAACCCTCAGAGGTAACAGAATCTTATTTTGGATAAATATGGCTCACCTTTGCCTTTTTCTTTTAAATTTGACATGAACATTATTTGTGCCAATTCATGGAGATACAGCTCACCTTTCAATGGGCCAGATAGTGTATCCCATGTGGGAGGGTCCTGAGTCCTAGGCTTGGAGTGAAGCACTGTTCCTCTGCTCATACCCCATTGGCTGACAGCATTTCTGTTCACATCCCATTGGCTGGTAGCACTTCTGCTTACACCCTATTGGCTGAGCTCGGTGTATGACCAAGCTCTCTGCAAGGCAGAGTAGGAGGTGGAATCACCTAGATGCCCAGGACTTAGGGTAAAGCAGTGGCTCTGCAAGCCCGTACCCAGAAGGAGGACTGTGTGGTCAAATGGTCAGGGCATGTCCCCTACATTCGGTGGGGTGGTACCCAGCTGGGCTTTTACTCTTCCTCTGGGTATGCGCCAGGCACTGAGTGGGGACCCAGGGTGTCTGTGTGCTAATCCTGGTATGGGCTCAGCCCTAACAGACCCACAGCAGGTAGTTATCATAACTGAATTATTCAGAGGAACATAATGATGCTATAGCAGCATTAGGGTCCTGAAGGTGGGGGCCTTTGAGTGTGTGATTAAACTGGTAAATGTCAATCAGTACAGTCAGTATATGTGTGTGTGTGTGTGTGTGTGTGTGTGTGTGTGTGTGTGTGTGTATCTGTACTTGTGTTTTGTGAAGAAGGGAAGGGATGGCCAATAGGAAGAGAATTTTAGGAAGGGCAAACTCCATGTGCAAAGGTCCTGGGGCACAAGGACCAGGACTGTCTGAGGGACTTGAGCAGGTGAATCTGAGGGTGGCCTGGGCTCTGTGTCAGGTAGGTTGGTTTTTAGAACCAAGAATGAACAATCTGTGTGAGGGGTACCTGGCTAGTTCTGTGATTTAAAACAGCCCCATAGAAGCATGGTGAAGCTACGACCCATTGTGTGGACACAAGGAGATACTATAAGGGTAGTTTGGGTCCCCAGGGCAAGATATGATGCATCGTGGACATGGGTGGCACAGCTAAAGGCAGGTAGGTGGAGCTGGGTAAGGCTTGGGAAACTGAGACAGCAAGACTTGAAGACAGAGAAGGTGTCATGGTGACAGGGAGTAGTTCTCAGGTGTGACTAGGTAGGCTATAGGGACATGAATGTGGCAGGGACTCCATGAGGCAGAGAGTGACGGGCCCCCCTGGCCTACATGCTATGGCTGCAGACACTGAGGGCTCAGCCTGCTGACAGGAACAGCGCTGTAATGGCAGCCACTGTGCTCAAGGTGTGGCCAAGATGAGCTGCTCAGCCCGTGGCATCAGGGAGCAGAGTAGCACCTGGACTGGACTCCGGGCCCCAAGGAGTCTTGAGACAGCTTCTGTGTCCCAGAGGATCCGACCCCAGACCCTGGGATGCCAGGGCTCCACCTTGTCCATCTTGGACCTTTTGCAGGAGGTATTTGACTGGGGCCTGGTGAACCAGGAGCCCCAGCCTGAGTGTGTGAGTGCAAAGGGCCTGGTGCATGACTGTGGGAAGCTGTTTGGCCTCTGAGCCAGACCTTGTACTTGTCAAGTGACATCACTACCTACTCAGAGATACCTGCCATGATGTGCGCTGGGCAGGAAGTATGAGCACACAGTTGAGTCATGGCTTTCCGTCACTTTGTCTTAGTCACCTGCTCAGTGGGACATAATTCCCAACACCTACAACTTAAAGGAGGTGTTATTTGGACTCAGTGATTTCAGTCTGTGGTTGGATGGTTTCAAGGCAAGATGGCAGGACAGAAGGGGTTGAGTAGAAGAGAGTGCTTACCTCAGGGTGACTAGGAAGCAAAGAGAAGGTGAAGCCAGCACAGGAGACAGACTGAGGCCAAGCCCCCTGCAAGCGTCTTATCCACCCACAAAACCACAACCCACTTCCTCTCAGCAAGTCAGCTTTGAGCACCCATAACAGAATCACCTTCCAAAAACCCTGCCTCTGTGTACAGAAGGCTTTGTGAGGACACCTAGATTGAAACCATAATATTCTGCCCCAGCCCAAAAAGAGGCGTGTGCATTTCTCTGTGCAAAATGCACTTAGTCCATCTTTAAGAGTTGCCAAAGTTTTAACAATTCCAACAAAGTCTTCTTTCAGACTCAAGGCAAATTCTTCATTGTGAGGTCCTATAGAAATCAAAAAGAAAGTAAAACACTGCCAATGTACAAAGGTGCAGGATAATCATTCGCATTTCGGAGAGAAATAGGGAACAAGAAAAGCATGGGCAGCATTCCCAGCAGGACAAACATCAGAGCTTGTGGCTCCGTATCTAGTACCTGGGGCCAGCTGAGGCATGTTGTGAGCTCCAAAGTGTTGGGGCAGCCCCCAAGCCTGCCATGGGATTGCTAGTTGCAGCCTTTGGGCCTCTCATTTGAGTGACTCTGCTTGCTACCCGAAGCTTTCTCCAGCAGATTTCCACTTTCCCAGCTGCTGCAGCTTCCTGGACCCTCTACTGCAATTTTGGTTTCATCTGTTGAGCTTTGTGCTGCCCTCTGGGCTTTACTGCCTGTCCTCCCAGGCCCTCTTCTGAAATCTGGGTGGAGGCCTTCTTGACCCCACAACACTTGCATTATGTATGCCTGTAAAACCAGTACAATGTGGATGATGCCAATGTCTACCACTAGCTCAAGCAGTAGCCAGGCCCCTCTGGACCATGGAGACAGAGGTCTCCAAATGCCTGGGTGGCTGAGCACTGTGAAACCAGTTCCCTGGGTGAGTGGCCCTTCTTCAGCACTGTGCTCTGGGGCTCTCCTCTCACAGCTGAGGGCTTAAAAAGACTATGCCTTTATCCTATTATACCTTGAGCCTGTGGAAGGTGGGGTCTTACTGATTTCTAAAGTAGGCATCTTTTCTATTGTCCCAATAGAAAATTATTTGGCTTCTTTATAGTGCTAATCTTTTCATCAACTATACGCTCCAAAGCTTCATTTTGTAGGGATTTTTTTTCCCTAATGAAACCGCGTGCTTTTTACATCTTTTTGCTCTAATAGTTTCCCCTGATACTGACTAAATATCTGTTAAAAGCAGCCAGCAGTACCCATACTACAGCCTAAATGTCGGACTGCTTTGAAATTTCCTTTGCCAGATTAGTTATCCCACTGTCCTAAATATCAGTCTTCTCAAAAATCTCAGGACATGAATAAAACAGACAAATTTGCCGCTGAAGTATAACATGCAAGGCCTCTAACATAACTGCCAGTGAATTCCCTTTTCCAAATACTGGGGATTGAACCCAGTGTCTTTCCCCTGAGGTCCCTCCAGATTGTTGGTTTTGTTCCAGCAGCAGCTTTCAGACTCGGTGTCTTGGGGTTCTCTTGACTTCTCTCCTTTCCATCACTCCAACAACTGGTTCCAAAGCCCGGAACATGCCATAGAGAGTCAGTGGTTTTGTGAAATGTGCGTGAAGGAGCTTTCCAGAGACCGCCCAGAATCCCCGTCCACTCCTCTCCCTCAGGCCAGCTACCTTTATTGTCAGTAGCTCAGCTTTAAAGCTGAGGAAATTGCATCTCTTTTTTTGTGGCAAAAATCATTGTTTAACTACAGAAAAATTCACCATTTTAACCCAAGTCAGTGGCATTTTGTAAACTTGCAAAGTTGCACAACTGTCACCACCATCTCATTCCAGAACATTTTCATCACCCGGGAAGGAAACTCCACACCCACTAATTAGCAGTCACTCCCCGCTCCTCTCTCCCACCCTGGCAGCCACAGTCTGTTTTCTGTCCCTGAGGAGCTGCTGATCCTGGATGCTTCATACAAATGGAATCTGATAGGCTGAGGTCTTCCTTTACCTTGGCGTTGTCCAGGCTTATCCATGCAGCACAAGAGCTGCCTAAAACAAGACTCTGTGCATTGTAAGGAGGTGTGCACCTCCTGCCACAGCCGGCACAGCTTCCTGTGGATCTTCCGTTCTCATGGCTCTTCCCAGCAGAGCCACACAAGTGGAAAGCCCCAGCTTCCCCGGAAGGCATCTCGGAGCCCTGATGGCCTCACCCACCTGAGCCAGGACCTGTGCTGTGCGAGTTCTCACTGTCCTGGTGAGGTATAGAGATGAGGACCCACAGGACCAATAGGGCTATGGTACCAGGGTGGGTGGGCCAGCCTTGTGAGTTTGCTCTGACCAGCTGAGGGCACAAGAAAGGTCATGTGCCAGATTTAAGCACCGCATAGCACTGACTGTACATGCCAAGGTGGCACAAGGGCAAACATGGTACAGCAGCAGAGACAGAGGTCCCTGGGCAGCTCTGCACAGCTCCTCAAGGCCTTGACACCCGACCCTTAACCGCATGCTGTGCATCTGCCCACAGTGCCCTGCCCAAGGGCAGTTGTTCTAAGTCACACTCGAGGCCCTTTGCTCTTTGGCCTCACCTCAGCTTCCTCACCTGGTAGCCATTATGATAATAGTAACTGTACCAGCTTAAGAAAACTGAGGCAAAGCTGAACCTTGCCAGCAGGTAGGCCTATCTGGGTGTCTGTGTGCAGAGGAAGTGATCTCCCAGAGTTAGGAGTCCAGGCGCTGGCTCCAGCAATACATGGCCTTCACATATCGCTAATAGAGCCTCTGTCCTTGGCTGTGGCAGAGGAATCGGGGAACCTCAGAGTCCCGGGGTGCTTTGGAAGCCACCCTGTCCCCTGCTCTATGCCCGGGCAGAGGACCTCAAGGCTGCAGAGCTGCTAACTGCTGTTTCCCTTGTTTGAAGAGACACTTGTCGCCTGAGGAGTTCCAGGAGGTGTTCGGGATGAGCCTTGAGCAGTTTGACCGCCTGGCCCTGTGGAAGAGGAATGACCTGAAGAAGAGAGCCCTGCTGTTCTGATGGCCGCCAGCACTGCGCCTTGGCCACGCGACGGGAAACAAGCCCCCATGGCACCTTGCTCTGGCTTCTCTGTGTCATTGGGAGCAGGGCGCATAGGAGGCGGGGCAGGGATGGAGGAGGCCCCAGCAGCGCCCCTCTTTGTGCCAATGATACTCTTGCCTGTAGTTTAGGGCTGTCACAAACTTGACCCACCTTTCCCCTGCTGTGGCTGGCATCAGGAGCCACCGTACTCTGGCCATCCCAGAAGATGGCCACGGCTGCCTTCCCAGATCCTCGGAGCATCTGGCCCCTGTGCCAGGCACTTGGGGACACAGGTGGCTGGGACGTGGTGCCTGTGGCTGATGTCCTCAGGGTGGCTGCTCAGAGCGGCCCAGGGCAGGAGAGCAATGCTGAGCGTCCACAGGGCTGTGCCAAGTGTGAAGCTGGGACCTTTGCGGCTGTTAGCAATGGGTCTTTGGGGGGCTGGACGTCAGGCTGAGAGAGCACCACACCAGTGCTCTGCCAGGCCCTGCACCCTCCTTCCAGTCCCCCTCGATGCCTCAGTGATATCTTTTGAGTTACACAGAAGTTTTTATTTTACTAAAAAGTATAGCTTCCTTCCACAGAAGAGGACATATATACAGAGTTTATTTCAGTCCCTGCCAGGGCATCCCCAGCCTTACCCACCCGCAGGTCTCTGTGGCTCCTGTTCTCTGTGCTCCTTATGGAGGAGCCTCATTTGTCTCCTGTGTCTCCCTCTGTGTGTCACGCAGACACCCCAAAGCACACCCTCTAATATGGCGTGTGAGTGTGCACTGTACCCACTGTCTTCCTTGCTGTTGTCCTTCCAAGTCTCAGAAGAAAACCTCCCATTGGCCAAACCCCTGGAATAAAGTGTCCACAGCTCAAGCTGGCCCCAGTGGCTCAGGGCGCACTGTCAGTGTGGCCAGCGGTGCCTCTTCTCACCTACTGCGACACAGCCACACACACATGCTGCCCAACACACACACACACACCAAAGGCTCTTGAAAGAGGAGGGCAGGGATGCCATCTCACCCACCAGGGCCTGTGTAGGTTTAGTCCACGGTGTGGCCATCACAGGACAGCAGGACTGTCCCTGCCTGGCACAGGCTCAGCCAGCCCATGGTGGACGGGGATTTTTAGCACTAATGAGCTTCCTCCCACTCAGCTGTTCTGGCCTGTCCAACTGGAAACCCCCCTTTCTTGTTTGCCTGTTGTCTGTCTGACCCCAGGCCTGCTTGGGAAATAAAGGACGCTGAGCTACACACTGCAAAAGGCAGTTAGGAGTGTGTGTGGCCTCTGGAGGCCTGGTGGGTCCCCAGGGAAGGACTCGGTGAGCCTGTTTCCAGCACAAGGGCTTCATGGGAGCCATCCTCAGGTGTCCAGGCCCTCAGTCTGGTGGCAGGGATGTGTGGGACCTGGCATTTGCTGCTCCAGGGCAGGCTGCAAAGACCAACCCCAGACAACACGATAACCAAAACTGATTTCCCTGGACAGAAAGATGTCCTGGAGCTGGGCCCAGGTCGGGGAGGCTATTGAGAGGTGCTACAGACATGAGGCTTCCTGAAGGCGATAGGCAGGGGCGGGCACTCAAGGCAGCCGGGACAGCAGTGCAGACCTGCAAGCTTGTGTCTGACTGGCCAGGCAAAGCGCTGGAAGGAGAGCGAACAGAAGCAGCTGCCCCGTGGGATCCATGTGTCCCCAGCACAGGGTGGAAAGGGTGCAGAGCCCCTAGGCACCCTGGGGAGCGCTGAGGCCATGGGAAGGGCTCCACCTCTCCTGGCTTGCCTGTTCAGCTCTCCCCAAACCCACTCTCCAGGGTTTCATGTTGACTCCGTCCCTTAGGCTTGCTTGGTTACATCACTGGGCGGCAGGCAGCTCATCCCAGAGCCATTCTCTCACTGAGGGTGGGTGTGGGCTGAAGATCTCAGCCTGAATCCTGCTTATCTGTCACAAAAATCCCTGTGGGGATTCTAAGAATATAGGAGTCTGACTCCAGGACACAGACAAGACAGCTGTTTTATAGAATCACAACTGCCTACCTCTGGGTCCATCTTGTGGCTGCTTATGGCACCAACTTTCCCAAATCGGTGCCTGCCCGGGCCTGTGCAGGAACGTCTGGGACAGAGGGCCTGCCCCATCTTCCTGCACTTCCCCTGTGCAGTCGTGCGTGGCAAGGGACTTGGGTCTGAGCCTATCCCTGAGGAAGAGCAGCGAGGTCTTGGTGTTGGGCTCCGAAGTTGTAGACGTCACTTCTGCCCACCACTCATTGGCCAAAACTGGTCATGTGACTCCACCCAGCTGCAAAGGGAAGCAGGCCATCCATGTCAGAGATGGGAGAGGACAAGGCCCAGGAGAGAACTCAGGTGTTCTATAGCTGAGACACCAGGTTTCCTCTTCTCCATGTCAACCCCTTTGGGGATTTTCCTGTGAACACCTGGGGGTTATCAGCCACTGAGTCCTTCATGCAAGAGCCCCACAAGGGCCCTGGACCCTCCAGGTCCTTGCAATGCCTTCCTGGGGGCTTTCACCTGGGACACAGGTCCTACTCCATGACCTGTGGTCCCTAGAGCAGGTAAGGGCAACAGGGATGGCCCAAGCCATCTGCAGAGAGGACTGCTGGTGGCCTAGTGTAGGACTCTGGCCCATGGAAATCATTGTACTGTCTAGGGTTCCATCTGCTTGGGCAGCACTCCTGGGAGGAAGGTGAAGTAAACCCTGGGAATTGGTGGGGGGAAGGGGTTGGAGCTAAGAGCAGCAAAGCTGGGGAAGAGGAGGGGGAGGAAGTGGTAGGAGGAGGATAGGTGGCAGGTACATGCGGCTAGAGTGGTGCTGCAAGCAGGTGAACACCTATGTGGCTGCCAGCTGCACTGTGCGGAAGCCCTCCATCCCCTGCAGGACCGTGAGCCATGGAGAGCTGACATGGAATTGGAACTCGTGCCAGAAACAGCGCAGTATCCCACCCCTGGCCCCAAACACAGAGTCTCCGAACGGCTGAGTGCTTCTGGTGTTTTAGGTCAGAACAGACTTTAAGCCTTCAAGGTCCACCTCATCCTCGCCCCTACCAGTACCCAAGTCCTCCCGAGGTGGTGCAGGATGCCTGTGCACCACCCCGCAGACACATCTCCATCACCCCAAGAGCCCAGGCTGGGACTCACCGTGGCCAGCCACTAGGGGAGGCAGCACAGGTTTCATTATTCTTCCGCTCTGAGTACTTGGGTTCCTCTACTTGGGTCCCTAAAAACTAGGTCCTTCCCGATCCTCCACTTTCTAAAGGAGGAAACTGGGACAGAGAGAGCAGCATGATATTGTCCATCCAGGATTGCCCAGCTGTGGATGGCACACTAAAGATCCTCACCCACTCTAGAAAGACCTGCGTGCTTGCTGGGGGAGGAAGAGGTTCACAGGTCATCTCCAGATCAGCCACCTTGGCCTACCATCTTGTCCATGGAGATACCCCTTGTGTGCCCGGGGAAGGAAGAGGGGGAGCTGGGGTGACCAGGAATGGTCCAGACACACAGTCACCTAGGGGGAGGCTGGATTGCTAGGGCTGAGCTGGGGACTGTGGGACATCTGCCACTGTGCTGGTGAGTTTGGTGCTCCCTGTCATGGTCACTGGGCATGAGGTACACAGCTGCTTCTTGTCACTTTAGTTCTCGAGGACCACAGATGGCCACAGCCCTGCAGCTGTGCCTTGTGTGGTGGCTTCCATCCAGCTCTGCCCCAACTGCACCTCCCTCCCCAGAGTGACTGAGCTTGGTCTGCCCTCCCCATTCATGGTTCCTAGCCTCCAGACCCTAACCAGAGCTGAGGTGTATGTGCTGCTCCTGCTTGTGCAAATGACTTTGGTGAACACTGCATCACCCTGAGTCCCGGTCCCCTTCTCACAGGGCACAGAGACTGAGGTCAAGTGAGTCACACATCATGCCAGGCAGCGCCACCTCCCCAGTGCAGCCCTACACCTGAGCCAAGAGGACACATCTCCAACAGGAGCATACCTGTGACAGCTGGTGGGGAGGACACCAATACCCTTGGGGCACAGCCACTATGGCAGGCTGAGCTAGGTTTCCTGGGTAGGAGGTCCAGTAGGCTGACCAAACATGGCACATACCATGCAAGGGGCCCACAGCAAAACCTGTGTCTGCCAGCTCTGCCCACCCATGACACCCAGGGTCTCTGCACCCCCACTCACATACTTCTGACTCCTGAACCCCAGCACCCTCCAGCCCACAGCTGGCTGTCTGGTGCAGACCAGCAGAGCCCCTGAAAGGACCTGGTGGCTCCTGCTGTGTGCAGACTGCTTGCTGTCATCCTCTAATCTTCCTATCTTCCTCTCTGGCCTCCCACCTTTTTTTACCCTCCCCCTTTTTGTACTGAAGATTCAGCTAGGCAAGCCCTCCACCACTGAGCAATATTCTAGCCTTTTCATTTTTTATTTTGAGACAATTGCTCAGGTTGGTCTGGAACTTGCAATCCTCCTGCCTCAGCTTCCCCCAGAGCTGGAATTACAGGCTTGAGCCACTAGGCCCAGCCACCTCAGCCTCTCTTCTTTGAGTTTTGCCTCTTCAGCTTCTTCTTTCCTCCCTCCCAACACTGTCTTTAGCCAAAGCTCCTCCCTCTGCACAACACGCCATGTCTGGCAAGCTCTTACCCACTCTTCCGTTCCTTATGACTGTCGCTCCCCCAACTGTTAAACCCAAATAACCCAGTTCATCCCAGAAATTTACTGAGCAGGTAGGTGCTGGCAAAACAGATAATCAGAGAACACCTCGACCTTGAGGACTGACTTCCAACTGTAGGAGAGATGATCACAGCCAGGGTCCAAGCAGCCTGGGGCAGTGGCTCCTGTACAGGAGCCGTTAAGAGAAGAGCCAGCAGCAGGGAGGCAGCGTGCCTGGGAGGCCCATGCCACCAGGTTTCCCAGATCAAGTTTAGGGTGAGCAAGGGTCTTCTAGCAAGGGGTGGGGCCGGAAAGGGCCTGTGAGGGTCAGGAAACAGAGCTGGCCAGGCTGAGGCAGGAAGCTGCAGGGCACATCCAGGAGCCAGGCCAGAGCTGTGGTGAGTCCCCTCCTGCTCTGGGCTCCAGGTGGCCCCATCAGCCTGGCTTGGTCCTTGCACCCTGCCAGGCCCTGTGTGACCTCTTGGAGACCATTTGTGTGCTCCTGTGGACATCAGCATCTGGGGCAGGGAGCCTGGCAGCCTGGTCTATGAGGTCCTGGGAGAGTGACTCAGGTGGGTCCCCCTTGCTCAGAGCCCCCCTGGCCCACCTCCCGTGATGCACAGTGACCATCAGCTGCTTCCCCACCCACCCAGCCCTGGGACGGCTCCCCCTGGCTACCCAACCCAAGGCCTGGTGTCAGGGTCCTCTGTGTGGAGTTCCTGGCCTCAGACACCTGCATTTCTCCATCCTGGCTGGAGTGGAGGACTCCTACCACACAGTCAAGCGTGAGGGCTGAGCATCCCACTCTGAAGCCAGGTACGTGGGTGCCCCCAATCGCACCTGGTTGCCAAACTCTTTGCACCTGAACCAGATGGTCCTAAAGTGTGGGAAGGGGACTGCCCACGCATGCACAGTGCATGGAGACGCTTCCACCTCTGCTAAGACTGCAGGTGGCAGTTTCCAGCAATCCAACCCCGTGTTCTTAAATATGTGGGATGTACGTGTACTTGGACTCCTCCTGCCGCTGCAGGTCAGTGTCACTGCTTCCCCCTGAATTCTAACTTCTTCTGGGGATCTGGGAGACACCTCCGTGCCTTTGGGTCCCGGCTGGGGCTGGACGTTGTTTTTAGTGAAGAGCCTGGGGAAAGGCTTTGTCTGTGGGTGCAGGTTGTGATGAGCAGCCCACTATCACTGCCCGCAGACAAGCCCCGAATGAATGAGGCTGCAAGGGAACGAGTAGACGAACAAATAAACCAGAGTCAGAGCGATGTGGATGGAGTGGGGGCCTCAGAGACCGTCCAGCCCCATGTTGGCCTCCTCAGGAGGAGCCCAGAGCCAAAAGGGAAAAGAACACCCATGCCAGGAGTGCAGACACCACGTGAGAGGGGAAATGAAGGAGTTTGTGTGTGAGCAGTGCTCTCTGCTCTAGATGGGAAGAGCTGTCATTTCCAGGGCAACCACACCTACATCTTGTCACTGTTAGGCTGGCCGGCTGGCCAGAAGTCCATGAACCCTGGCACTTGAGCAATGCTCTCAGGATGCTGCAGGATGGCTCTGCCGGAACTTGCCACTCACAAGGAAGCATGTGACATTCTGAGGAACTCCATGGCAGTGCTGAGGTGTCCCTTCACATTGTGCTGGCCCTTCCTGAGGACCAGGAGACAGCTGAGCAGCTGAGAGCTGGGAGCTGCTCCGAGGCCTGGGAGGATACAAGAGATCTGAGCCCTCTGTTCTCAGAGTGCTCCAGGCCACTTTCCTTAGCACTCTGACTCTGTCGTTCCCCTGCCCCAGCTGCTCCCCACTCCCAGCTGGTGCAGCACAGTTCTCCATGTACATCTCTGCCGGCTTTCCAGGGCCCAAGAGCCTCCACCATCAGGCCCACCAGGGACGGTGGCTTCTCAGGCCAAGGGGCGCTGTCTCTAGGAAAGAAAAGTGCAGGCTCGTTATGAAAGCCTGACTCCCTCCCTCCTTCACCCTGGGCTGCCCTCTCAGGACTAGTTGGAGTCACAGCTAGTTTCAGAAGACCGTTTCCATGGTCAAGCTTCCTCCATGACACTACACCACCTAGACCAGTGTTCACAAAGGCACTGAGCAGCTTCCTGCGAGCTTAGGGCCAGGTAGCAGGTGTTCTTCTTCCTACACTGTGTAGAGAGTACAAAAAGGTCTGGAGATGATGAGCAGGAGGCTGGTGGGCTGTGGTTGCAGGCTGTTCCCCAGTACCCCAGGACAGCTATTTCCATTGTCCTTAGGGACCATTATTTCTGATGCAAGGCTACTAGCCAGCCTTGTTCTTTTGGGAATAGGAATGACCTGTCTGTGCTCCAGCTGGTTTTCAGCAGCTGTGGTAGCTGCTCCCACATCCTGATGTTCTTGTCTAGTGAGGTTCCCTTTCCTTTGGCTTGGGCTTGTGCTGGCAGACAGGTTGTCACTAGTTCTGGCCTCAAAAGATACCAACTAGACTCAGACCAGGCTCACAATTTCCACACAAAGAGTGGGTCTGACTCTGCCAGTAGACCTTGGCTTACTGTCCCATAGAATGAAGGTTCCATTTATATCAGAATGGCTGTGGTGGGAAAGATGGATTTGACTGGGGTTGGGAAACTCCAGGCTCATGAGGAGAAGGTATCTGCAGCATCCCTAGGGGCTGTTGGAGTGAGCCTCTTGTTCTCAGAGGGAGGGACAGGCTGGACCATGCATTGGGTCTGGGCAAGTGTTTTCAAGCATGTCTTGAAGGGTCAGGCTGAGTTGATTAATTTAATAACCCAATACGTATTTGTTGAGTGGCTATCAACTGGCTTCAGTTAGAAATGCGGCATGTTAATGTTGAACTGACACACAGTAGGTCATATAGGGATTTTCTTTTTCTACCTAATAGCTACTTTGGGGTTAAGCAGTTGCTGTTTCATTGCAAGGGTCAGGATCCTTCTCATTCTCTTGACTTTTCCTTGGGATTGTGAGATGGCCACTGTGGCTACAGCAGTCACATGTGTGTTCAAGGTAATGAGCTCTGCTGCTGAGAAACAGCATCGGCAGTGTCTGCTCCTTTTCTAAGAGAATAAACATTTCCACAGAAGCCAGTAATGTGCTGGAAATTCCTCACACCACCTTTTTGGGGCTGAAGAGGAAGGGGAGGCCCAGATCTTTCACAGGTGCTGATATTTGTTCATAAATTTTTCTACAGGGCTTGATTTCAAACTACAACAGTATTGCTGACTGCAGGAAGAGAGACTCCAGTAACACAGTTGTATATGGCTTCTGCCATATAGATGCAGGGCATAGAAAATCCTCCAGGATATAGATAAAGTAAACTACAGTAAAATAATTAAGGAATAATAGATTTTGACTGCTGTTTACTAATCTTGTTTAAATATATTTTTTCATTTGCAAGTTTCTCTAACTTAATCTTTCAGTAATGCATGTATTCAATTCCAAACTCTCCAGTTCCTGATCTAGGCACAGCCCTCTCAGCTTGAGTTTGCTCCAAACTGGACGGCCAGTCTGGCTCTGAGAGTCCATTCAGCCTTCTTTCCAGTCACTTCCTTGGCCAAAGTCATGGCTGCCCTGGGCACAGGAGGCTGCGCCGGCTACACCGGTGGGAACCCGCTCTTGGAGCAGAACGCAGCCCAGAGGAGGGGCTGGAGCAGCCGCACCAGCCAATTGCAACACCTTCTACCCGCCGCAACATGGAACAAAACTGGACTCGGGGCATTCAGAGCCCAGCTAGGAGCTGGCCTGGTCAGTTTCTGCTCTCACAGAGGCAGGGGAGAGCTCTGAGACAAGTTGGTGTGAGTGTGGCTGAGGCCAGAGGCGGAAGCAGAGGGTGCACAGGGGATGAAGGGGCCCACGGTGTGGTGTTCATTTTTACTATTTCCCAGCAAATCACATAGAAGCTGGAAATAGCACTCACCTTCCTTAGCTCAGGGCTTCCGTGGTCCCTGGTCCTCCTTCAGGTCTCTGCAGCATTGCCCCAGCTCATTCGTGATTCAGCAAGTTCTTGGCAGATTTCTTTTCCATGACATGTGTGATTAGGGTCCAGCTTTGGTCTGGCCCCAGAGCAGGCTGTCCTCAGTGCCAGGTGTCCCTTGTTGCCAGGGTCTTTTCCAAAGGCCGGCTTAGCAGGAACAGCCTCTCTCGTGTGGGAAGTTAAGAGTCCAGCCTGGTGTTCACACCCTGTCGCCCTCACAACCTATGTCAGTTATAATCCAGGCAGGTTTCTGCCCGCACTCAACGCCAGGGATCTCCTTAGGTGAGGCTGCTGTGGCTATACATAGAGAGGGGTGGCCTGATGTCCTTTGGGGACAGTGACATACAGGAGGAGCCTTGGCCAGGCACACAGAGGTGGCAGAGGGTGCAGAGGTTGTGGCCTGGAGTGACACCTATAGTTACGAGGTCACCGTGGCCCTGATCTCTGCAGATGTTAGGGGTCCCTAACCACAGTGGAGCCCTGGCTGGGCAGGGTGGGGGGCTGACCTCAGGGTACTCGTATGTGCATGAGCGTGCACAGGTGAACACGCATGTGTGCAGGGAGACGAGGATGGGCTGACTCTTCAAGTGCCTCCAGGATCTGGTGCTGGCCTAGAACCCAGCCAGCGTGGGTCCTCTGGGCTGTGGGGGGAGGGGTCTCTCCACCATGGGGACTTTGCCCCTCAGACAGGCACTTGCCACAGGGCTTTGAGGACCCAGCCTGAGTCTCTGGAAAGGGAAGGAGAAAAAGATTCAGGATTACAAAGCTTCCTGCTGGGCCGTGGTGGGCCCAGAGGACTGTTTATCCGGGAGAAGAATGTGCAGGAGCATTAGGGGGATTGAAGGAAGCTCCTTGTTTTGGCCCCAGCAAGCTTGCCATGCCATCTGGGGCCTAGGGAGGTCAGGGCTGGAGAACTGAACTCAGGAGGGACCAGAGTGTAGCCCACGGGTGGTGGCTGAAGCCTGGGAGGTGAGGCTTCTGAGGAGAGGGCCAGGCATAGGGAAGGCCCCCGCTCATCATGGCCATTTTCTATGTGCATGTGGGCAAGGAGGGTACCCAGGAGGAGGGGGGGATATGAGGGAGAGGAGGGGAGGAACAAGAGAGGGAGGAGGGGGAGGACGAGGAGGAGGAGGTAGAAGAGAAGGAGGAGCAGGGAGCCCATGGTGGAGCGGGTCACAGGACGTGGGGTCACTTTCCTGAAAGCTCTGATTAGATGAGGGCAGAGGTGTTGAAGACCACGTGCAGGTGGATGAATGGGGTAGAACCATTCTAGGCACAGAACCACACTTAAAGTGAGCACAGAAATGGTCTGGCCTGGCCAAGCCTCTCCAGTTTGCTTCAATCCATTTCCAGTGAATATCAACATGCTTCGAAATGTTTGCAGTGACCACATGATGAACCAGGGATTGAAACTGTATGACTGGGAGCACTCGTGATCTCATTCCTTAGGCTTGTTTCCGTGTGAAGTAGGTCTTCCTCGTTTCCAGCTCTGTGGACGAGTCCGGGCTTTGGAACATGCTCTTATGTTTCCTTCTGGAGGGCCGTCCGCAGGGTGAACCCGCCTCGGTCTGGGAGGGCTGGCGCTGGACTCCCATCTCCGCCTGTGCGGCCCCGCCCAGCCTCCCTTTGTTCCTACAGGCCCCGCCTCCTTTGCACAGCTCCCTCCCCATAGGTCGGGGGCTGTTCCATAGGGCGGGGAGTGGGCGGTGGGCGGGGATCAGGGTGCGCTTGCGTGGTGTTCTCCGGCCGCAGCCCAGTACCGGGCGTCGGTCCGCGCGAGCCGGGCCGAGCCGGGACTCGCAGAGGCGGCGCCGGCCCCGCCCCGAGCTCCATTGTTGAGGCTTCTTCGCGTGAGGTGCGGTGCTGTGCTGTGCAGGAGTCTGCGATCGACAGCGCTGCGGGCCGGAGGTGAGGCGCGGGGCGGTGGTCTTGGGATCCGGCGGGATCCGTTGGGGTTCAGGGTCAGGCCAGATCCCGGCGCAGTCGGGGTCCGGGAGCTAAACTTGGGTCCTGGGCCGCGCGGAGTCCAGGGCCTGATCAGGGTGTCCGGGACTTGCAGGGCTCCTGGGTCTACTCCGGTGCGGGCCGGTCGGTGCCTATGTGGGTCCGAGATCCCGGAGTCCCTGCCTGGCAGTCGCGTCTCCTTGAAGGCAGTGGTCAGGCCGGGTCGTACCCATGTGCCCCACTCTATTCCCCCAGCAGGCACCCAGGGGCCCCGCGCCTATCTCGACGGCTGTAGGGTTCCAATCCCCTCCCCCGGTGTGTGACTGCCCATAGATTGTCCTGAAGGGTGACTGCGTGGACCCACTTACCCTGCTCCTTCCCTGGCCCCTTCCCCGTGTGGCCTGTTCCTGGGTGTGTGTCGCCGAAGGGAACCGCGTGGACGCTCGCGCATGGGTCCCCGTCACGCCCAGTGGAGCCTCTGTCTCCTCACACCCCATAGTGTCACTGGCCTCCTTGGATGTGGTTGCGGTGACAGCGTGGATCTACGCGCCTAGGATTCGGGCCACCTCATTTACGAGTCCCCCACCCCTGGCGTGTCCTGGGGGGCCACTGCCGAAGATTGAGTCTGTTGGGGTCTTTGCAGTGTGCCCCAGTGCGTTGGCCGCAGCTGGCCGGCAGGACTGTCACCGGCTCTTTGATTGATTATCGTATCTGCCAAGTGGCAGAAGCCAAGAGACCCGGCTGGCTGCTGTCGCCAGGCATTGCGTCCTGGGAGAACAGGGCTGTCGCTGGGCTGGGGATCGCAGCGTCCTGCTCCACCGGGGCCTGGCTGCCCAGGGCGGCTGTGATTGGAGGCAGCGCAGCCTCTCAGCCTCAGCCCCTTCTGGACTTCTTCCATTAGGATTGGGGAGAAAAAAATCTGGAAAGCCAGATTCAACTTTAGCTTTCAGAGCTGGGAGAGTGAAGGAAACTCTCCCAAGAATTTGGCGGGCTGGAAAAGGCGTTTGAAGTAGAGTCCACACCCAGGGAAGGAGGCAGCTCCAGTTGGAGGTCAGATCTATGAAGGCAGGGTAGGGTGAGGTCCCAGAAGAGCAGAGGGGAGGCTGGCTGCTGTCCCTCTGCGCTGTCTCTATGAAGCAGCCACTTAAAAGAAGCAACCCACACTCATTTGTTCTGTCACCAGACATCTCAGAACACCTCAAATCAGACAAGACAGTCATGTTTAGGAGCCTGGTGGTTGGAGTGAAAAAGCAGCAGCCTTGGACTGAAGGAGCTGTAACATCCAACCTGAGGTTCTAAGTGAGAGATGCTGTCTATCAGGGTCACAGACAAAGCTGCTAGCCTCAGGGTGCACACAAGGAGGGCCCCAGTAGTGTTTGGGGGTGTTTGCTGTCTCGGCCTCACCTGTTCCTGCCACTCAGCCACCGTTTAGCCGATCATACTCTCCGGAAGCTTTCCTGGCCCAGGTCCCGGCCATGGAATTTATGATCTTCAGGCGTAGCCTGGGTTCCTGCAGGAAGCGGCTAACTGTCGAACAGCTTGAAAAATGCAGTTTGTGCTGGAGCCATGGAGGAAAGAGCAGCAAAATGGGATCTTTTTCTGTGTCATGAGCAACTTGTGAAAATCTGGACTCTCTCAGGGGTTTTTAGATTAATTTCTTGCTATCACTTTCTAATGTTTGTTGCATAATGGAGATTTGCATTTGTCGAGTCTAATTTTGGCTTTGAAATCAGTTTTCTGTTTGTTTCTGGAAGACTGCCTGCAGAGATGGCTTCTAAGAACCTCAGCCCTCCACTTTTAATTCTTTCACACAAATACAGCAAAGTTCTTTTAGTGGTAGTGGTTGATAAAGACACTGATCAAAGAGGAAAATTTCCTTTTCGTCCCTTTTGGTTTCCTTCTTCCCCCACCCCCCCACTTCTTCCTTCTCCTCCTCCTCTCTCTCTCTCTCTCCCTCTCTCCCTTTCTCCCCTTCTCCCCTTCTCCCTCTTCCCTTTCTTTTCCCACTCTCCCTCTCGATCTGTCTGTCTGTGTGTCTGTCTCTCTCAGTCTCTTTCTTCCTTTCCTCCTTGCTTTCTTTTTTCCTTTCTCTTTGCAGTAGTGGGGCTTGAACCCAGGGGTATTCTAACACTAAGCTATATTTCTAGTCCTTTGTTTTTTTTTTTTGACAAGATCTTACTGAGTTTCTTAGGCAGGCCTCAAACTTTTGATCCTCTTGCCTCAGCCTCCTTAGCTGGAATTATAGTTCTGAACAATACATCAAGATAATTTTGATTTCTTTTCCAAAAGACAGTGTATGGCGTATGTGGTCTATCAGTGTCACGGTCAGGGATCTGTGATAGATCTGGAGTGACACTTTGTTTAGTCTTTTCTATTTCTCATCTTATTCACTAGATGAGCTTGGCTTTGTGTGGTGGTATAAACGACCATCATTTATAGAACGTTATATCAGATGTTCAGTGACCTGGAGAGGAGTCCGATTCTAGGGCCTAGAGTATCCAGCCCTTTAAAATGTTCAGCCTGGGGCCAAGGATTTAGCTCAGTGGTTCCAGCGCCTGTCTTGCAAGCACAAGAGCCTGGGTACGATTCCCCAGTAACCACATACAATACTGGGCATGGAGACTCACGCCCAGCAGCAATCATTACACATACCACAGTGCCGGGCGTGGTGGCTCATGCCTGTAATTCCAGCACTCGGGAGGCAGGGGCAGGAGGATTGCTGTGATGTGAGTTTGAGGCTGAGCTCAGGGCCAACCTGAACTACAAAGCTGAAACCCTGTCTCAAAAAAAACCCAAAAAACAAAAAACAAAAACAAAAAACAAAAAAAAACAAAGCAAATAAACAAATAAAATGTTCAGCCTCTTTTCAGCTTATCTGTTTGGTGAGGTGGGATTTCAGTCTGCCTGAGTTTGTTCCAGCCACATGTCTCTGCCAGTAGGAAGAATTCACAGTTTCCTGTGCTGCTCATAGTTATTTGGGTGGTGGCGGGATTAAACATAGATGACAGCTGGCTGGTCAAGTGGGTTACGAATTTTACTTAGTAGGGAATTTTGCTTTTTTGATTTCTGTTCTCTTCTTTAAAATGTCTCTTGTTATATGCTTCTCTCTTGTGGGTTCTTTTGTTAGAGAATCATATTAAGGTAAGACTCGATTGGACTTTCTTTGGGGTGTTCTTAGATTTTAATGTTTTAATTAAAACTTGAGTAGTTAATGCTGGTTCTTCCTGAGAGTACTTTCTGCTCATGGCAGGCTTGTTTCTTTTTCTTTTTCTTTCTTTAGGTTTTTCTTTTTTTGAGATAGGGATTCTTTGTGTAGTTCAGACTGGTCTTGAATTCACTATGTAGTGCAAGCTGGTCTGGAACTTGCTGTGATCCTCCTTTTTCAGCCTCCCAAGGGCTGGAACTACAGGTGTGTGTCAGGCTTATTTATTTATTTATTTTAAGGCAAGGTCTTGCTTTGTAGGTCAGGCTGGTCCCGACTCATTATGTAGCCCAGGCCAGCCTTGAACTCATAGCAATCCTCCTGCCTCTGACTCTCGAGTGCTGGAATTATTGGTGTGAGTCAACACATCCAGTATTGTTGTATGTGGTTACTGGGATCGAGCTTGGGACCTGACTTGCCAGGCACATGCCAGAACCACTGAGCTAAATCCCTGGCCCCAGGCTTGGTTTTTATATGGATTGAGGGACAAGGGGTCTCTGATGGAGAATCATATGAGTGGAGGAGGTAGTCTGGGCTCCTCCTCACAAGTGTCCTCCTGCTCATACCAGGCGCATGCCGGGTAAGTGTTATTCGCCGGCCACCACAATGCCCCTTGGTTTGACACTGCTTCTGTGCGTGCCAGGGGTGTGATGTGGCTGCAGCAATGTTACTGAGTAATGATGTTTCTTCCTTTTTCTGAGACTGTGGCATCTCTGTGAATCATGTCTTTATCTTTGCCTAGAACTGAGAGCTCAAAGACTTGTCTCTGTCCTCCCTTCCTCCTCACATTGCTACCAAATGGTTTCTCTTTCATTTTAAAGTTCCAATTGCATAGACAGCTGTTAATGGGGGTGGGGGGGAAGCTCAGAACCTTTTTGGTTGGTGCCAGGATGTAAATATAAATGACGTATTAAATATGATCTACCTGTTTCTTTGGGGTAGGGTACTGAGGTAGAAATGAGGCCCTATTAAAGAAGACTTTGTTAAGCTAGCTTCCCTGAACTCCAGCTGTGTACTCTATAGAGGGAGTTGGTTGTGCATAACACCTGTCCTGTCTAACTCGAGTGATTATTTCGAAGAGCAAATGAAATTATGAAATCAACATAGTTTTCTAAGTTCTAAAATACTGTTGCCAAATATTTTTTTAAAATGCCTCATGAAGAATTTGATGCATCTGAGTTGGGTATCGTGGTGGATATCTGTAGTTCTAGCACTGTGGGAGGCTGAGGCTGGAGGATGGCAAGTTTGAGCCCAGCCTAGGGAGACTAGGGAGGCTGTGTTTCAAATAAAAGTTTATTTTTTTTAAAAGGGCTAGGGATATAGGTCAATGTGAGCAGGCTGGCCTGGTCCCTAGCACGCACGCACACACACACACACACACACACACGCAAAATTAGCTTTTTTTTTTAGGTTTTTTGAGACAGGGTCTTGCTTTGTAGTTCAGGCTGGCCCTGAGCTCAGCCTCCAACTCACATCACAGCAATCCTCCTGCCTCTGCTTCCCAAGTGCTGGGATTACAGGCATGAGCCACCATGCCCGGCACTGTGGTATGTGGTACTGCTTGCTGTTATGTGTGTACTTGCTTGCTGTGAGTCTCCACACCCAGTATCGTATGTGGTTACCGGGGATCGAACCCGGGTCTTGAGCTTGCAAGACAGGTGCCAGAACCACTGAGCTAAATCCCTGGCCCAGCTTTTTTTTTTTTTTAAATGCCAAATGTTGATACACTCAAGATCCTTAGGAAGTATGCAAGGCAATTTCATGGAGGTGGTTTTCTGCCTTTAATTTGCTGTATTGTTTAATACATGTTTTGAAGAATCATTGAGTTCATGTCCAGTGAGCACACAATTATTGAATATGTGAGGCTGAGCCTCACACGTCTCCGCAGCTATGTCCATCCCGGGAACCTTCCTTTGACCAAGCACAAGCCCTTCTCAGTACATGGGCTCCGCTGGGGCCTGTCTTGTGGCTGTGGAAGGCCAGGGGCAGCCAGGGTCCAAGTCAGGAAGCATCCGCCTGCCAGCATTGAAGCACCTTGCCTCAAAGAGTCTACTCTTTCTGTGCACGTATTGAGTTATTGACCCCACGTTGGATGAAAATGAAGCACAGACTTCTGCTGGGGCTCAATACCAGGACCTGGGGACTCACAGGAAGCGGTGGGGGGAGACATAGAGTTGCATGCACTTCTGGGCAGCAGGGCAGGTACCTAGAGAGGTTTCTGTGGGCTGTTGCGCATGTGGTCTCCTTTGTGATGCTTCAGCAGGACAGGCAGTAACAGCAGGTTTGCGTGTTAAAGGAAAGGTGGCGAATTATCAGAAATCTAAAATGTGAGCAGTCCTTTATTCCCCACATCTGCATTTGCCCAAACAAGTGCAGAGTCGGTTGTTTGGGTGGAACCTGGCCAGCCCTGCTGTTTGACTTGGTGTCTGTGCTGTGCCCCTGTGTTGGGCATTTGCTGCCAGCACTACATGACTCCCTCCTGCTGCTGTGAAGAGCCACATTAGATTTAACAGTTAAACTGCATGCACTGCCTCACGGCCTGCACAGGTCCGACCTGGGTCTCTCCGGGCAGAGGTCCAGGTGCCTGCAGAGGCTTTTGGGAGGGCTGCTGCCAGGCTCACTCAGGGCACTGGACAAATGCAGGCTCTTGCGTAGGAACAGGTTTCCATCCCCTTGTGTTGTCGGCTGGGGACAGTGGGAGCTCCCAGGGGCCACTCTGGCTGCCGTGTGTGGTACATCTCTCGGCACCAGCAAGGGCTGTGCAGCCTGCTCAGCTGACTACTACTGGGTGAATCGCTCTTCCACCTGCAGAAAGAAGGATTGGACCTGCACACTTAGGTAATCCAGATAATCTCCCTATCTGGGGTCTGGAACAGAGTCCCTTTGTCACATAACTCCACATAATCACAAACTCCAGCAGTTAGGGTCAGATGTCTAGAGGGCCAGTCATTCTGCCCACCACAAACACTGGATTCTCTTATTACATCCTCTGAGATTGTTGTTGTTACCTTTGGTTAACAGAGACATTAACCAAGGCACCAAAATTTTAAGCAAATTGTCAGGAACATTTAGATCCGTCTTAAATGATAGACTTCTGACTTGAGATGAACTGCTGGTCAGTTTTATAGCAGTGGTGGTAGATGGCTCAGAAGTAGCTTGATTTTGTGTTTGGGGGCATTTTAGGGGCTTGCTCTGAGGATCGAAGTTCTGCCAAGAAGTCACTAGAGTAATTCCTGCACTAGGGAACAGCTGGGGGGGGGGACCGGGGCTTGGGGGACGCTCAGTGGGGGTGAAAAGTGCATGATTCTCCACCCCTTTCAGGGTGGAAACAGCTAATTCATCTCACAGCTAGTGGGTTTTTGAGCATGAGATTCTGTCATGGCCAAAGTGAAACCCAAGAAAGAAAACCTTCATTGATAGTGGGGAAGGAGGTGGCTCTGGACACAGAAGCCAGTGCCCATGACCATCTCCAGGACTTCCGGGCCGAGCTTGGCCTTGCTCACCATGTCGGTGTCTTCGGTAGTTTCCATTAAGCTTTTCTCTCATATAGCAAGTGGCAGGCTGTGCTCTGACATAAATTTCCTGTAGGAAATCTGGAAATGTAGCTCAGGGGTGGAATGTTTGCCTACCATGCATGGGGCTCTGGGTTCCAGCCCCAGCACAGAACAAACAAACAACAAACCAAGGAAATAAAACTCCAAACCAGAATCCTCCATGGTAAGGTTTTTGACCCAACCTTCAGGAATTTATAAATTCCCAGGCAAAAGTTTCATGTGTTTCCTGGGGTAGGGGTTACAGCTTTCCAGACATCTTGAAAGTGGTGGGATTCCAACCAGTTTGAAAATGTGCCTCTAGTACGAAATTGTTGGTGAAGTATCAGATTTTGTTTAAACATCAAATATCAATTTCTAAAGAAAGTTATACGAGCACATAGTTTTAGGGTCAAAAGTTCTTCAAGGCTTAAAACAAAAACAGCCATCATCTGCCTCACCCTTCTGCAGCCTGAATATCCCTAGGGAAATCACTTTAATATTGTAGCTGAGGGGTGAGTGTGTGTGTGTGTCTGAGTGTATCTGAGTGAGTGTCTGTCTGTCTGTTTGTCTGATATGCAGCATCCTATGGGAGGAGACATTTAGGTTGTTTACTCTGCCTCCTGCTTCTGTTGCCCTTGTCTGGCTCCGACTTCCTGACAAATTTCGTGCTGTTGCAACAGAGTAAGGAAAATGTGTTTGATCATTGTCCTGGTTCCCGCCCAGGGCCCTGGTTTCCTCCCAGGGCCCCTGGTTTCCAGGTGTCCGAAGTGGTGGGATATCTTACCCTAGGCAGGTTGGTCTTACTCCCTGCTTCCTGGAAACAAGAGCTTCTGAGATCTTCACATCTCTGGGGTCCTGAGTGTGCCCTGTCCAGTGAAGAGGTGGTCGAGATGGGTCTGGAACAGGCTTAGACTGGCACCATTTGTCTTGAAAATTTCGTCCCACCCTGCAGCTTGGGGAGAGCACACTGCAGGGGCTGAAGATTGAACCTGACTGCCTGTCTAAGCAGATGGACCAAACCCTTAACTGTGGGCCGGAGAGCTTTCCTCTTTTGGAGGGGCAGAAGAGGGCACATTCAGAGGGCAACCTGCCCCACGCTGTGCCCTGCCTTGGGCTCTTCCTTTGTAATAAGCTTGTGCTGGAAAGCCCAGTGTTCCTGGCTCAGGGTGCCCTGCCAGGGTAGCCTGCAGCTCCTGCTGGGCAGCCTGCTCTCCACCCTGTTATCCAGGTGCCGGCTGCTCCCGTGGCGTTTGGCTGGTTCCATACTGTCCCCCCTTCCCACTCCACCCCTGTCCATCAGCACCTCCTCTGTGTGGGGAGCATCAGCCCCTTCCCTCCCCAATGGCTGGGGTGCTGTGAGGTGCGGTGCAGTGTCTGGTGGATTGTAGGTGTGCTGAGGTGCCAGGGAGGTGGGACAGGGTTCCTTGGCCAGGCAGGAAGGGAGGCATCCAGGAGAAGGTGTGGGAAATAGGAGGACAGAAAACCCCAGGCAGTATCTCACGCAGGCCCTTCCTGGACCGCTCGGCATCCTGGGACCACATCGCCCTGTTGTCACCAGTGCCCTGCTCATCCCTGTCCTGCCGTGATGCCAAGCGGATTGGGTAGTCTGGCCTGCATGGACATCTTTGTGTCCCTGTGCCTCAAGGCGCCAGCTTCATGTTCATTTGGGAAAACATAGCTGCTTTGCAGACATTGGAGATGTTTCGCCTGCAGGTTCTACTTGTATCTGCTCATCTGGCCTGAGGGAGATAAATGATCGCACTCTGCACTCCTCCCCAAGGGTGAACTGTCTGAACCATCCGTAGTGCCCTCGTGGGTGTTGCTGATGGGTCCTGCCATGGCCATCTGTGTATTGCCCATAGGACCTTTGGGGTGGTGGCCAGGAGTTGTGTAAGACTTGGTGGTCATGCTGCCTGTACCACCAATTATTATCTAGGGCATCTTGGACAAGTTGTGTGACTAAGCCTGACAGCAGCTGGGTGAACAGCTGGAACGAGATGAAGCACTCAGGTTGATACTGATCATGCTGTGAGCAACAAACAGAGTGACGCTGATGCGCACTGTCTCTGGGAGTGAACCACACTCAGGGGACAGTGGGGTTCTGTATTTGGGCAGGAGCTGAATCCCGTGCCAAGGAACAGAGTGGGATTTGCTCCTGTGAGATTTGAACCATTGACTTGCAGCCAGAGATGCACCAGAACTGAGGTCTTCCGGGTGGCACATGCGGAGATTCGGGGCTGTGCTGGGTTGGGACTGGTGGCGTGTGACTTCGGCCAATGCAGGCTGTAAAATGCTCTGCCACTGTGGAGGAGCCACCCCATAACTCGAACTGTGGCCTGGTTTGTACAGAAGGGACAACCCAGATATTGGAATTGCTGTATACAGCAGGACCTGTAGGGCCTGTGCCAGCCTCAGCTGACCCTGGGAAGGGTTGTGGCGGGGCCCAGGGAGACATTTGCCCAGTGTAACTCAACAGTGCCCCAAAGAATTCCATCCTGATTTCCATGCTTTTGAGTCAAAATCCCATTGTCCGGCTGCCCAGTCAGTGTCAGATTTGTGTGCGCATGTTGGCCTAAAAATTTCAGGTGATAGAGATGTGCATGTAGGTCAAGAGCTGGCCTTGTACCCCTTCTTCAAAGTGACGATTGTATGAATTCCAAACATTTTTGTGTGTTCCAAGTATAGTCCAAGTCCTGGACATACTAAATAAGAGCTAGAGGTTACTTGTTTATCTATCACATATTTGTTGAACTCCCCCTGCATACAAGAAGGATTTCAATACTTTATAGGCGAGACTTGTTTTGTTCTTATAGAGCAGTCCCATCATTGTGACCATCGAGGAAACAGGCATAGAGGCCGGAGACCCTGTCCAACGAGTAGGGGTTGAGTTGATGTAGGAGCCTAGGCACCCTGACTTTGGGCAGCCTTCATGGTTGCTGTGTGTGGCTTGCCCAGAACTCACCTCCTATAGGAGGCCCTGCTGTGTCATAGTCAAGTACGGAAGGTTCCTTTGCCCTCAAGGCTAAAGCTACATCTCAGAATTGTCCCACATCCTGCTGGGACCCCAAGGCAGCCTCCTGGCTGTGGACACGGGTGGGAGAGGAGCATGCGACAGGAACCGAAGATGACATGCAGGCAGTGGGCATCAGTGTCCTGGGCTGCCACCCTCCCTCCCTTCACCCTGGGCGCTCCTGGAGGCCCACGCACGTAGCTTCCATCCTCCCCAGCAGGTGTTTCCAGACCCTGTCTGAAAAGAGTTCTCATCATGCCCAGGTGTTTCCGGGTGGCCTTTGGTGGGGTCTGGTGGGACAGAGTGGCATTTCTAATATCCTGCTGCGAAAGATGTCACACATTAAAGTTTCAATTCTGATTCTAAAAGGGATTTGGAGAGATCTGATAGCCCATCTAAGACCACTAAAAATGGTCATGTGGGGACAGTGTAGAAAAATCAGTTAAATTATGGACCCTGTAATGTACTGGAAGCCACCGATGCCTGAGTTGAAAAATCAGAGCAAATCTTGTAACTTGGTAACACTCCCAGGTGGGAGTTGCTCTGCACCTGGTATAAGTACAGGAGGAGGCACATGAGGCAGGACGGGAGGCCCCAGGGCCTGAGCACCTAGTATTTGTCAGCTACTTCACATGTGGTATTGCAGCTGGTACGACTGTGCAGGTAAATATTAAAGATGAAGGTGAAGGCTTAGAGACTTGGGAGTGTTGCCGATGGTCGCATAGTTACAAGTGGGAAAGTGAAGAACTTGGTGAACTCAGTGGCCTGGCTTCGAAGCCCTTCATCTTTCCGTAAAGTTCAGGCTTCCCCAGTGGTGGGGAAGTGACTGATAATTCCAGACTCGGAATCTGCCTCCCCAGGCTTCCGAGGTCTGTGTGTGATGGACCCATTGGGGAGAAGCTGGGCAAGTAGGACTGATGTGTGTGGGACCGACGTGTGTGGGAATCAAGAGCCAGCCCACACAGGAAGATGGCGTCTTCTTTGAGACAGAGGACATGCTGCCTAGGAAGGGCCATCTGCCTGATGGAGGTGGTTGTCATGGGAGCCGGAAGTGCTGGCCTGGAGCCAGTGCCCCCTATGATGGGCTGGGAGCAGGAGGTGACTCAGGGCAGCAGCCTGTCACTGGGCAAGTCCTAACCCTGGGGCCTATTGCTGCAGAGCTGCTCTGTGGCCTCTGCTGGTCATAGACACACCACCGACACCCTGCTTATCCGCCTGGCAGGCTGGCTGTGGCTCCCGGTAGGTGGCTGCAGGCTGTGGCCGAGCCCCGTTTCTATGTACGGTCTGGGCTTTGGCTTGTCAGTAAAAATATTAAATTACAGGTTGCATCTGTTGGAATTTTCTGGAAATTGTTTCCTGAAAGAAGTTTTTCACACTGGAATTTAATCATAAGCAATCTAAACAGGTGGCTGTTAGCCTGGAGGACTGGGACTAGGAGGGCCCTACAGCTGCCACCTTGTGTCCTGGTGTCTGTGCCCAGGGCAGCACCTACTCATTGGCTTGCGACTGGCACAAACCACTCTGTGTTGTCTGTGCAGCCCACTGTCTGGGAAGCTCAGCTTCTGCCTAATCTGGGCAGCCTATGTTTGTGACCTTTATTGGGTAGAATGGTGTTTAGAACCTGTGATTCACAAGGGCCACTCTCAGCCCGCTGGTGGACAGGTAATCGGGATTCAGTCTCCAGCCACCTCTCTCCATGGCTCAGGAGGTGGGAGGCTGGATGTGTGGCCTGATTTGAGCGCTGTGCGACTGTCCTTAGAGCTGTCTTTGGTTCTCACCATCACAGAGACCTGAGATTGGTATCTGGGTATCATCAGAAATAGCAGGCTCATTCATAGGCTCACCTCCCAGGTGCAGTTTTCAGCCGGCCAGTTGCCATCTGGAGGACAACTGGAAGGACTGTGCTGTGACCCTAAAGGCATGTGACCATGAGCCCGTCCTGGCGTGGTCAGAGCCAGGGCCTCTGGGAGGCGGCTGCAGCCACAGGAGGACCTGGGCAGGCAGTGCTGAGGGGTGAGGTCGCTGAATGAGACCGGCACATGCTTGGTCCTTGCATGTGGTGACCTTGTGGAACGGGGGCAGGAAAGGTGGGCTCCCTGGGACCCAAGATTCCTGCGCCTTGTTTTGGATGTCCACTAATCCAGACCTAAGACGTGGCCCATTGTTGAAGTCACCTTGTTTGCATGATGTTTAGTTGTAGTGCACTGAGCAGACTAACAGCCATGCTGTGGAGGACTGGCTGGGCACCGGGCTGGGGTCCTTCATAAATAAACAAGAGCACCGTGTAACTGGGCCAGGGTCCTGGTCGGGTTCCCCAGTGCACCATGTCTGTGCTAAATCACTTCCTCTTTTCTCCAATCTATCTAGATTAAATTGTATATGGTACAACTTTATGCTTTCAGTGTTTTCACACTGGTGACTTTCTCTTGTTGAGGCGAAATACAGAGTCCTTGCTTTGCCATTCAAGGCTCATGATCTAGGTGCAGTCTGTAAGTCAGGGCTCCCTTGTTTTCAGTTACTGCCGTTGACTGTACTGTCTAGCTAGTGGCGTGAGCCCTTCTCAGGAGCCTTTTCATCATTGAGTGAGCCCCTGGCTCCTGCCTCTTCAGCCTGCTCCACCCGGACAGACTTGGGGAGCCCCTTTCGGGACCCTCTCCAGCCTGGACCTACTCACTCACTCTTGGAACTCTGCTATAGTTTAATTTTCCTCAGGCAGGATGAAAATGTTCCCTTGAGCTGGGTATTTTTTCTTTTCTGAGCTGAGAATTCTGAATCTAAGCTGCCCCGCAAGGGCCTGGCATGGACAGAAAGTCTATCCAGCATGCGATGTGGCTGCTGACCCCACGTGTAGAACCTTTCCAGGGATCTTTTAGGGACAATCTGTTTCCTGCTGAGGACATCAGATAGCTTTGTGTCCCTTCAATTTGTGCACATCTTCTGTGTCTAGCTGGGTGTGTTTTCCACAAGACTTCAAAAATTATTTTGCAAGGCAAGTTCGGCTTAGCAATATAAGGCAAGTACATTTGCTTCTTAATAGTATTAAATTATCTTTCCGTCCTTCATCACTTACAGAGTTAACTCAGGAACTGCCCGTAAGGTCCCGGTTTCTTGTTGTCTGGTAAGGAAGACTACAAACTAGTTCAGGGATGCACGCTGGGAAGACCATGCACTTTGTCATATGTCTAGACAGAGGAGCTGGGTAACTGTCCCACGCACCTGGAGCTTCTCTCTGGCTGAGCGCAGACCTGCATACATGGTCACCCTGTATTTACAAGGGTATGGATCTCCTTTGGATCTGTGCTCAGGGCAGTGATTGGGTATCTCACAGGGAAGGCTCCCTGCTGGGTGTGCAGGTCAGGCTTTTCTTGCTGGGAAGAGAAAGTACTTGCTTCCAGTGTTGCTGAGGCCTCGGGGGTGAAAGCAGGTGCTGGCTGTTGTTTGTTGGCTAAGAAGCGGAGGTGCCATTGGAGAGCCTGTGTGACATGTGGAATGACAGGGTGTGATGGGACCAGGCCTGGGGTGCTCCACCTGTGCCTTTCGGGTGTCTCTGTAGTGGCATAGGATTTGCACTTCTCTGCATTCTGCTGCATGTGCTCTGTGCCATCTTGCAGGCTTTGCCTGTGTGTGTGTGTGGGGATGGAGGGGATCAATCCTTGCTGCCCAGTGTTTGTAGCAGCTGGTGCCTCCTACATGGGCCCAGTCTGTCTGTGCTGCTGTTTCTTAGGGGAACTGGACTGTTGGTCTCTACGCAAACCACATTGCCCATCTGTGGATGTCTTCCAGGGAAGAAGCACAGCCTTTTGGCAAGATGAGCTGCCTGCCTGGTGGAGGCCCTGAGGAGCAGCACTAGGGTTCATGACTGCTACCTTCCCTCACCTGCCTCCCCTTTCCTTTTCCTCTCCTTGTCTTCCTCTGTTTCTTTGAACAATATTTCTAACTGAAAATGAGCAGTTATTTTGGCTCCTTTGCTATACATTGCAAAAAAAAGGAAGTTTTTCTTTGGTGCAGAATTGAGCACTGGCTACTCTGGTCGCTGGACAGTGCCGTGTGGCTTTGGAGGCACCCTGTGTCCGTCCTCAGATGGGGTTATCTGTAGGTGGTGAGGACACAGCATGGTCCTAGGGCTAGGTGGACCTGCGAGTCCCATGGCTAGGAAGTGGGACCAGGACCAAGTGCAGACCAGTTCACTCCGGCAGACAGTCTCACCCCTGAAAGCCCTGTTCCGGGGGTGGGGGCGCCAGGCCTGGGCTACAGCCGCACTGTGAGGTCTCAGCCTCTTCATGTCTTCTCCCGGCCCTCAATACTGCCCACTTAGCGAGAAGAGTTGGGATACACTTTATGATTGAGAGAAACAGCCTCCAGGCCTGTGTTGGAGATGTCATTAGTCATTATCCCGGGATTCCTCTTTCACAATCAGTGGGGAATTACAGCCTAACTAATTGGAGTTAATTAGAGTGCCTGCTGATTGTCTTTCTTATTATATGCTTTTAGTTGTTGGTCAGACTTTGGGATATCTCTTTAAATGGTATTTGATATCATAGGGAGAAATCAGGATTTTAAGGTAAATGTTAAATTTTTAGATATATATCATCCTTCCCAAACTTTTAAACTAGATATTTCCCATTGTCCAGTATATGTGTGGAATTAGAATATCACAAAATAGCACTTGTGTTCAATATGGAAGATGACCAGCATAATTTTCACTCTGTTAAAAAATGTTGCTTGCCTGGGGCAGTTGGACATTTGTAAACCAAAAAAAAGGGTGAACATCCACCCAAACTTCACTTATTATATAAAAATTAACTCAGAATGAGTCGCGGACTTAGATGGAAAACACAGCTTTAATATACAAACCACAGAAACCTTACTTAGGGGTGGCTTCAAAAGTCTGACTTGGACTTGTTACCAGAGTCTGAGCCAAGAAGAGGAAAGATTGATTAATCAGACTTCGTCACATTTAAGAACTTTTGTGTGCTGAAGACCGGCCAAGAGGATGCACAGGTGGTCTACAGTTGGGAAGAAATATTTGAGGATCATGTATCTAATGAAATGCTTGAATCTACAGTTTGTAGAGTTCTAAATCCAACTCTGAACCAAACCATGCACTTACAAAGTGGGTGAAATATACCAGGAGACCTCTCACTAAAGAGGGTGTGCAGAGGGCAGGTCACTTGTGAAAAGACTGCTGACTGAGGCTGTAGTGGGACATCACGGTGAACCCACCAGAATGGTGACTGGCCAGCGTGGGTGCGGCTGCCAGGTTACACTCCTACCCATCACTGACGGGGTGGAAGGCAGTGTAGCTGCTCTGGAAGACAGTGCAGCAGTTTCTGAGAAACTAAACAGGCGACACAGAGTTGCCTTGAGGGCTCAGGCCCCGAGGTAGCAAGTTAAAATGTAACAGTGGAGAGGCTACTACTGCAGAGCAGATGCAGACCCCTGGGCCGAACCTGTAGAGGCCCTGTCTTTTCTCTGCCTTCCGCCGTCATGTGTTTGCCTCAGCCCAGGCCTGCTGGAGTCAGCTGGTATGACAGAGAACTCAGAAGCCACGAGCCCTCCCTTGCTGAGTTGTTACCTCTCTTGACAAAAAGTTGACTGGTTCACCTAGCAATTACACTAGAGGGCGTTTGTCGCACTGAAGTCTTGGTCACTCAAGACCTGTACGTGTCCTAGTGGTGTTCTGCATAGAAGCCCAAACCAGAAACATTCTGGTTCCCCTCCAGGTGAGTGGTGGAAGTGACCGTGGCTGTTTGGGCCATGGATGCAGCTCGGTCTGTGACTCTTGCGTCTCCTAAGCTAGAAGCCAGCCTTGACTCCCTTCCTCCTCCTGGGCTGTGTTTGTGTCCTGAAAGCACTGCTGTGCCTTCCCGCTCTGACAGCCCTGCGCTGGTGTGAATGGCATGCTGTCTGCACCTCGCTCTCCACATTGAATTCCCAACAAAACTGATCATCTGACTCAGTTTTCCGGATAGGTTCCTGCTTTCTGCCCGACACTTGCCTCCCTTATCTTCAGGGGCCCAGAGAGAACTCAGCATCTTTGAGGTGAGGTCAGGTGAGAGCCCGGGAGGGGAATTGGGTGGCATCAGGCAGAAGTGTTGGTTCTGGGATCAAAAGGCCTCTTGCCTTTGTTCTAATATAGATGTCCTTGGAAAAGTCATTTGATTTCTTTGAGTTTGGTGTCATTTTCTGAAAGAAAGAAACTGATGAAACCCAGTCAGCGGATCGCACCGGGTCACTGGGTATGTTGCAGTGTATAGTGACGCTGCTCTGTGTCTGTTAAGCGGAACACGTGTGAGGTGGAGTGGTGAGGGGTGTTTTGGCCCCCAGTGTGTGGCCCCTAGGAAGGGTGCTGGCAGTCTGCCTGCCCTTGCTGTGGGAAGGCTCAGCGTCCTGCTGTATTCAGGCTTCTCTCGAGAAGGACTCCTCCCTGGAGTGCCAGATCGCTACTGTCCTTGTGCTCCGACAGAGGATCCATCACCATCAACCTGCCCAGCCTTTCTGGCAGAGGTGACCACACGACAAACAGCCGATCTGGAGACAGCTGGACTGTGTTAGCCCAGGGCTGTTATGGTTTCTGTGGCCTCTAAACAGCCAGCGGCACAGCTGCCAGGGCTCGTGAGCTCTCCAGGGTACATGGGTCAGCCAAGGGCCTAGAGGAAGAAACCCGTTCCGCCCACACTGGCCTCGGTGGCTGCTGGGAAGCCTGGGTTGGGATAGGTCTCCACGGCCTCATGGCCACATTTTAAGTGCTCTTCTCAAGCCCTCTGAGCCCCTGGACACAGTCAGAGACCTTGAAGGGTTCCTATGAGGTCCAGTTAAGAAGCAGTGTAGAAACTGATTTGGGAACCTGGCAGGTCTGCAGTAGCAAAGAGCTTGGGTGGGTGTTGAGCAGATGACGTGCCCCTGTGTGGTCCTTGAGTTGTGCACAGAATGGAAGGTGTTCTGGAGCTTCATGTTTGATTACTGAGAATGGAAGAGCAGCTGGGATTGGTGGCACAGACCTGTAATTCCAGCTACTTGGGAGGCTGAAGCAGGAGAATCCCAAGTTTGAGCCCAGCCTGGACAACTTAGTGAAACCTTATCTCAAAATAAAAAATAAAAATAGGGCAGAGACATAGCTCAGTGCGAAGATCCTAGGTTCAATCTCCAGCCTTAAAAAAAAAAAAAAAATGAGGGATGTGGAAGCAGCCCAGCAAGTTGGCACCCACTTATAATCTCAGCTACTGAAAAGGCGGACACAAGGGGATCATGAGTTCCACTGCATGTTGCACTTTCAAGCACACAGTGACATCTGTGTTCGTGTGGCCTGCTGTCCTTCTCTGTAGTCTCTTGAACGCAGCCCAGGGCCAATGTTCCCAGCCCGCGCCCCCAGCAGTGCTGCTTCCTGTTCTGTTTCTGCCCCTCATTTTTTGTGAAGTAGAAAGCCGCAGGGTCAACATGTGCTTAGGAATTGGGGTGGGGGCATGCTCTGGGTATCGCCAAGCAGTCAGTTGGGAAGTTTTCTCCTGTTGAGGATTCTCCTGGCTCAGTCAGTCTGGCCTGGAACTACAGGACGTCATTTGCCTGGAAGGAACCTTTACCAGAGAATATCTGGGGTGTATTTGGTTTGGACCTGAGTAAGTCTTTGATGTTGGTTTCCTCATCCTCCAAGCAGAGAGCACTCTACACCTGTGCATTTAAGTGGGCGCAGCTGGCATTTGTTGGCTAAAGTAATGTACGTTGGTATTTCATTTCTACATGAGGAAAAAAAAAGGTGGAGTGAATCTGGTTGTATTTACTGGCCTCGTAAGATGTTTGGAACCTCTTGTCTTCCCTGCATCAAAGTTGCCCACTTACCTGCTGGTTCGGGGACTGAGGACTTGGCCTGCTTCCAACACTCGCCCAGTGTGGTTCGGTGGCACTGAGCAGCGGGGTGTGAACACCTGAGATGCAGCTCTCGTGGACCTGGGGCCTTGGAAAAGCCGCTTGCTTTGGTGGCTGGCCCGGGTACGAAGTGCTTCTGGGCATTTATGGTCACGCTCGTGGTGCACTGCACTGACACTGCGGCCCCTGCAGAGCCAGTTTGCCTGTATTTTGCTAGGTAGCTGTGCCATATGGGCAAGTTTGAAAGCTTGCCTACCGCTGGCTTTTTTCTCATAAATAGGCTGCTCTGAGATCTCTGAATATAAAGTGTAAGAAACCCTTACTTCAGGGCCTGGCATGTAGAAAGTGCTCAGTAAATTTGCTGTTGTTTTGGCATTATCACCATTATCATTTTTAGTGTAAATACTTAGAACTAACAGTGGTTAAAAGGTAATGAATCCAACCTTACCCCCTGAACCAAGGATGTCTTCTGTTTTAACTGAAAGGGTGAATTTACCACCTAAAAAAGGACTTCTTGAAACTCTCCAACTTCAAGTGAGTATAGATGAGCAATTCCAGCATTGGACCACTTCCACTATGGGCTGGATTTTGTCTCCATGTGGGGACAACCCTGAGGCTTTGCTCATTTCTTTGGCTTCCTTTCCTGACAGAGGCACAGGCCAGGGCATCCTGTAGGGTGACCTCTGTTCTGTCCTGGGTTCCCCGGGGGAGGCCCTCTGTGCCCCCAGCCTGAGGGGCTTGGACCTCCCCTGGCAGTGGCTCTTGTCCTGGCTCTCTCTTCCTCCTGCTAGCGTTCTTTCTTCCGTTCTAGGCACTCCTGGGTCCCCAGTTTTTGGCAGTCTTTTTAGAGAGCACTTATTAGGTCCTCTCTGAACGTCAGGAAATGATGACTTGGGGGCACAGGAGGGGTGTGTGAGAGGTGTTTAAACACAAGATGTGACATGTTCAAGGTAAGCACAGGGAGTTCAGTATCTCTTTGTGACCTTTGACTGTCCCTGAGCACGGGAACACACAGGGTCTGCTCCTGTGCAATGAGCGTTCGACGCCTCTGTTGTGTAGCTGTGTGACTTTGCTTCAAGTGACTTTGAGCCAACCTGAAAAGATGCAGTACTTCTGTCTTGTGCTTTCTCTCTCTGAAGGGAGGGACACGGACACAGTGAGCGTCTGGGAGCTGAGTGAGGTACTCTGTGCCCCTTCTGGGGTTGCACAGGCACTCCAGCTGCCTGTGTGACTCCCCCTGCTGGGAGGATGGGCAGTACTCTGGTCTTACGTCTTTATGAATGCTAATCATGGCTTCTTACATTTGTATTTTGCACATAGTTGACAAAGCATTGAAGACCTACAACCTCATCCTACCTTTTATGCCACTGGCAGGACGATCTTCTTAGCTTCTGTTTTCCAGTGGATTTTCCCAGAGCCCCTGGAAGCTCACAGCCTAACCTCATCTGGAGGGGCTTAGACAGCGAGCTATGTGCCCGGCTCTTGAGCTCTTGCTTCCCACAGGCTGCCCCTCCTGTCTCTCCATATGAGGCTCAGTCCCCTGTGCAGCCCATCCTGCCCCCTTCTTCCTGGTGTACCACCTCCTGTCAGTGGTGATCTCATCCTCTGGGAGCTGTGTTTGCAGCTGTCCTTTCCAGCAGGAGCTGCTGATGGGGCCCCACAATTGTCACCTGTGTGGCCACTGCAGTGCCTGGCTTGGCGTCTGGGCCACAGTACATATGTCATCGCTACACATTGGCCTGTGAGGCCACCAGCAGCATTGAGCCTGGAAAATGACAACTGGATTAATCGAATTTTTATTTAAGACATTTGAAAAGAAATTTCTTCACGTAAGTTGACCTGTTTCTGCACTGGGGTTCGTTACATTTCAGCCTGGAAAAGCAGCTGTATGCCCAGGGGCCTTTGGGCTTTCTCTCTGGGACAGATGAATTTAATTTGTCCTTGTGTGACTGTATTCTCTGTCTGTGGTTTTATTAGACCTGCTCCGAAATGGAATAGATTTTTCTATAAAAGTCACACTTCCCTTTTGAGAAGTATGACACTAATTTTATGGGATGATCTCTGTAAAGATTAGCAGTCAGACAGCCCAGCTCCCGCCCTTGGTCTGTGGCCTCGCAGCTCCAGGAGAGAGTGGAGAGGTATGTCTGGAGTCGCTGGCTGCTCTTAGGGTCAGAGCCAGCGTTTGCAGTCCCCAGGAGGGTGGCAAGTGCTGGACACCTGTGGAGGACACCATGATGTCCCTGCCTGCTCCTTGCTCTGGGATCTCCCCCTGTGGATGCCCCTCATGGGGCACCCAGTACTTGTTCTTTTCTCACTCACCATGGCCAGGGAGACAACACATGAAAGAGCTTTTCACGTCTACATTTTGGAAAATTTCAGACCTATGTTTTTCCCTTTCCCTGTGCTGGGGTGGTTCTCAGGGTCTTATGTGTAGGAGAACAGCCCTCTACCTCTGCACCACCCCCTGGCCATGCTGTGTGCTGAGTCATGGTTAATCCGCCATGTGCCATGCACGGTGCCTGGCCAGTGGGGTTTCTGTTACCAGTGGGGAGGGCAGCCCGCCTGTTCACTTTACAAACAAGAAAGTGAGACATAGAAGAGATAAACACTTTGCCTCAGGTCACAGAAATCTTTTTTTTTTTTTTTGAGACAGAGTCTTGCTTTGTAGTTCAGGCTGGACCCGAGCTCAGCCACAAACTCACATGACAGCAATTCTCCTGCACAACAATCCTCCTGCCACTGCCTCCCGAGTGCTGGGATTACAGGAGTGAGCCACCACGCCCAGCACTGTGGTATGTGGTACTGGTTGCTGCTGGGCGTGAGTCTCCACACCCAGTATGGTATGTGGTTACTGGCGGATCGAACCCAGGCCCTTGAGCTTGCAAGACAAGCACCAGAACCACTGAGCTAAATCTCCAGCCAACAGAAATCTTTTTTTTTTTTTTTTTTTTTTTTGAGACAGGGTCTCGCTTTGTAGTTCAAGCTGGCCCTGAGCTCAGCCTCCAACTCACATCACAGCAGTCCTCCTGCCTCTGCCTCCCGAGTGCTGGGATTACAGGCTTGAGCCACCACACCCAGCACTGTGGTATGTGGTACTGATTGCTGCTGAGCATGAGTCTCCACGCCCAGTATTGTTATATGGTTATCAAAGATGGAACCCAGGTCCTTGCGTTTGCAAGACAGGTGCTGGAACCACTGAGCTATATCCCCGGGCTCAACAGAATTTTTTTTTTAAAAAATAAGTGTTTTGTTGACACATAAGAACTGTACCTATCTTTGGGATATAAAGTGTAATATTTCTCCCTAAAAGGATACCTTAATTTAGTGTGACTGTCTTATATGCTTTCTATTTTTTTGGCCTGTTACACTATTAATCTGTGTTCTTGATTATTGGTTTGTTGTTGTTGTTTGTTTTTTGTGGTACCATTGATTGAATCCAGTCCTTGTGCTTACAAGTTAGCTGCAATACATACCACTGAGCTAAATCTCTGGCCCTATGATCATTAACTTGTTAAGGACTTATAAAATAAATAAATGAATCTGATCCTGGAAAAAAATTGTTTTAAAGGGGAAGAGAGGATGGGGGAAGAAAAACTGACATGCGTTCTACATATATACCAACTCCCCACAGGGAATGTGGTCATTATGTACTGCAAGCATGTACTGGTAAGAACTTTTAAAAACTTGTGACATTTTCATACACAGATACACTGTAGCTGGGAGTGGTGGCACCTGTCAGTCAGCCCATCGCTGGTATGGCTGAGGTGGGAGAATCTGCAAGTGCAAGGCCAGCCTGAATGACAAAGCAAGACCCTGTCTCAAACAAAGCAAAACAAAACAAAAACTTTTAGAAAATAGTATGACGATCTGATTGGAGTACCTGGTGTATTTGTCACTCAGACATTTATTTCTCATTGTTGGGGACATTAAAACCCTCATTCTGGCCAAATGCCAGCTTGCTGTGTACCCCAAGGTCCCAGAGCCCTCCCGTTCAGAGCTGTTGTTAGCCTCTCGGTGCTGCCCTCGCCTCCTTGCTGTCTTCATTGCTCTGCTGCACAGGGAGCCCCTCCGCCCAGGGCCTGGAGCTGCTGCTCCTGCTGTGTCTCTGGGGCCCGAGTCCATGTAGCACATGGAGGGCTGTGTTGGACGACAGTGTGAGTCCAGAATGACACTCATCATCGTCGTCGGGTAGGTTCTTGCATATCCGCTTTTGCATGAGACCCTCCTGGCTGAGCAGAAGGTAGTGTCCCCTCCCTGCACAGACCGGGACACCGGCCTGCGCATACTGGATCCAGCTTCATACATCCTGAGCACTTTTTCTTGAAACCTTTAGATCTTGCTCTTGGTGGGGTCATCCGAGGGAAGCACGCACGGGTCAGGAAGGGGCTCGGTGCTCAGCTTTTCAGGGATGTGGGAGCTTGGACTGACTGCTGAGCAGACTAGCACCCACCGGGGTCCTGAGAACAGATCTATTTCTGAAGTTCCTGCGGCGAAGCTTGTGATCCCAAAAGACTGACTTGGATATCCTGGTGACACTGGTCAGGGTTTTGTCTCTGTTCTTTTGCCCCCACTCACACCTGGCTACCTTCCTTCTGCTGTCACTTCTGTGTACCCCCTCTGTCTTTCTCTTTACATTTGGTCTGAGTATCAGAATGGTTTATTTCCCCTGACAAAGCTGAAAATCCATATTATATAGCAAAAGCAAGTGCTGTAGACCTGTTTACTGGGTGTGATCCTGTGGACAGAGGGCTGTGTCTGCTGTGGGAGGCCCAGTTTGCCAGCAGACCCGGCTTTGGCTGTGCTGGTCCTGGGCAGCTGAGTCCTTATAGGGGTCCAGCGTGCCAGGAGAGGCTTGTGCGTGGGCTGGTCCTGGTAGGCTCTGGGAAACCGGGGGCTGGGAGGGTGCATGCTTCTGAAGTGACAGGATGGCTCACTGGCCTCCATGGGCCATGAAGGCGGTGCAGCTTAGGCCAACTCTGCCAGAGGGTGTTGTGGGTCCAGCCCTGGGAAAACCCTGGCCCTGGAGTCCCCACTGGGCTCCATGCATTGTCAAGGTGTGTGGAGTGACCCTGATTGGATCTGGACCCCTGGGACTCAGCCCTTTGTCCTCCTGTCCTGATTGGGTCCCGTTGGTATGGTCAGTCTCAGCCCTGGGTGAGTCCTGAGTGGGCAGAGGGCAGCAGAGTAGTGAAGTAGTGAAGCTGCAAAGTACGGAATAGCAGTGGTGGCGGCAGCGGCAGCAGCTTCCTTTCTTCCCTCCTGTCCTGTCCAGTCCTGGCGCATAGGCAGGTAGCACTCACTGGGGTGGGTGGCCTCAGTCCCAGCATCGCATCTTCCATCCTAGCAGCATATACCATGACCCAGCCACCCCAAAAGCCTCACTAAGATTGCATGCGGCTTTGGGGGACTTCTAGACACAAGCCACAACAACCCTCATTATTTAAAAGTTATTGTCAACTTGTTGGATAATAGATGGTTTTACGTTTTTATTTGCATTTTTGAATATCAGTGACACTTAGTGATACTGCCTGATGACTGTTCTTGTTACATAATGGAACTTTTTTTTTCACCTTTTGCTCAGTTATTTTATGGTTATCATGGAATGGGCTAGCAATCTCACAGGGTACGGCTTCCACAGAGCCTGCTAGAGACCTGTGCAACCCGCTGCCTGTGGAAGGGGCTTCAGAGGGGGACTGTGGTGGTGAGGAGCAAGGTCGTGTCTTTCCCACAGGTCATCACAATGGTGTCAGCTGTGCAAGATCGTGTAGCCCATGGCAGTGTGCTCATCTCTGTGGAGGGAAGGAGTGTTGGAGGAGGCCTCTTGGATCTTCCTTTTTCCGTATTATGAAAATCACTGGCTTTGGAGGTCTTCAAGTAGTTTTTAGGAAATGTAGTCTTGTGGGATGAAAACCTTTATAAATGAGCTAATTTCACATGAAAAATAGCTGCTCAGATGCCAGTGAGGGGTGAAGGGAACAGGGAAAGTGCTGTAGCATTCATTGTAGTAAACAGGGGAAGGGAGCGTAACTAGAACTTTTGCATTAAGTTCTCTAGTCTCCTGTGAGTTCACGGCACATGGCGAAATATTTAATAATCAGGCAGAAATGAGAGAAAACTGAGCTTGGGTCTGATCCATGCTACTCTGGGCAGCAAGGACCCCAGACCCCAGCCTACTACAACTTTTATTATCTACATTCAAAAAAAAAAAAAACCAGGAAAGGCAGGGCCACACCAACAATAGTCCTAGAGAAGTTATGTAGATGAGGGGGCAAGTCAGGTGTCAGCAATAGTCCTTTAGAAGGGAGAGATCCGGTGCAGTTCTGCCCTGAAGCATCACAGCATGTGGGACTATTGAGTCCCTGTTGCTACCAGAGATGAAGAGTCAAGTCCAAAGTCCTTCTGCAGTCAGGAAGTCCTGGTCGATTTTGCCCTTGCAATTCCCAAACAGGGTGGCTCCCAACAATCCATTTGGGAACAGAGCTGCTGTGCCTAGAGACCTTGCCAGGCAGCAGGAGGAAACCGCATAGGAAGATGGGGCAGGGCTGCACCCGGGCTGGGGAGCCTCACTGTGCGCTGTGCTGCAGTGTCCTGTCCTGGGCTCACGTAGTTAGGTCTCTCAGCCCCAGCTCGCTCAGGGTCAGGGTGAGGCCACCGTGGGATCGTGCTGGACTGCGTGTCTGGCTGCTGGGAGGACCCTGTCAAAGCACATGCATGTGTCAGAAGAGGCGACGCCTGGCCAGTATTTGTGTATGAGCCACCTTTGACTGTGTGTACTGGAGGGAGTGGCTGGTGGATTATGGGGCTGGCGTGCTGAACGACTCAAGTCTCAGAGTGTCAAGTCCTGGGGGCATGACGCTCCATACTTAAGTTCAGTGAAAACTGCAATCCCAGAACAAGGCTGCAACTGCCCTACTCGCTGATTGGCTCAGGAGCTCTGGGGACATGGCTCTGTCAGGGCCCAGGAGGGGCTGAGCCAGGAACACGATGGTGAAGGGCATTTTCCATTAGGTGTGATTTTGGATTTTTACTTTTACTATTTTATTATTTAGTGGTTTTAGAGATTTCTAAGTGTACTGGACATTTGTAATTAAGGTGGTATTTACTTTAGAAAATTTGAAAACTATACACTGTAACAACCTGTGACTGTGGGCAATTTCTTTTCTGTGCCTATTTCCTCCTGTGTGAGGGAGGGAATAATACGGTCCCGATTTTATAGTGTGGTGAGAATTGAGGGAGCCAGTCTCTTGAGTCTGACATCTGAGCGCATGCTCGCTATGGTTATTACTTCAGTATTTTCGAGGGAAAGGATGCTGCTCATCAGTTACCATGACTTCATGCAGTGTATGGTATGCTCCCTGGGCTCTTGCATGCTTTTGGAAGGAACTCAAATTCTACACGGATGCTGCGATGGCGAGAGAAGGGGCCTCAGTGCTGCCCGCGGCTGGGCTCTGCTTGGCCTGTAATCTGGGGCTGTTTCCTGGATACTCTGCACTGTTAAGCAGATGTGGACACACCACTGTGTCTGGCACAAGGATCATACACCATGTGACTAGCAGGAGAAGCGTATAAAATGCATAGCAGACAGAATTGACCCACACATGGGCTGCTCCAGTCCGTGCTGAGCTGGTGCCTTCATCATCTCGCTCATCACAGGGTGGCAAGGCCACTCTGCGGATCCGCCGGTGGCCCTGGCTCCCCTCTTGATTTGGCCAGCTATCATCTGCTGTCATCACTGTGGCAGTTGAGGGGCACAGCTTGCTTTGATTTGCATTTCTGGATGTTGGTGCTATTTATAAACAATTAAGAAAAGACGAGGAGGCCTGTTTATGGCAAGCTGGCAAGTTCAGCAAAACACGAGGAAAACTGTTCGCAGTTTGCCAGTGCGCAGGCACGGAGCAGTCCCGTCAGCTGCACATTTGCCTGTATTTAAACACTTTCTCTCCCACAAGTACACGTGGTCACTGGCCAGATGGTTTCGGGGCCTGTCCCTGAGTACTGTCTGGAAGTGTGACTGCGAGGCGGGAAAGGAGGGAGACAGGATCAGTTCTGGCACTGTTTCTCTTCTGCTCTTCCTGTTCCCCTCTTTCTTTACCTAGTGCTTCCGCATCTCGTGATGCCCCTTCATACTTTCTAGTGTGTCTGTTTCCGCTGCAAAAACAGAAGACTCCCGCTCTGTCTCTTAATGAGTACCTGTTGGATGAAGGAATGGACTGAGGGCTTTTTCTTTCTCTTATCACCTCATGAAAGAAGTGCTGCTCTGGGAGGGGTTGGGGGCTGCAAGGGTCACATAGGTTATGTAGGATGGCTGATATCTTCATCTGGAAGAAAGTGAGTGCTTGAGTAGGAGCAACAGACAGCCCAGAGGAGCAGGGTGGCTGCAGACTGCCTGGGTCATGTTTTGCATGGGTGTGTCTCCCCCATCAAGACAATCTCTCCCTCTCCCCTCTCCTCCTTCTCCCTCCCTGCCACACATCTCATTAAACAGTTAAAATTGATTTTAGGAAATGGAGGGGAAAAAAACTCAGCATCAAAGTTGCCATTTTATTCTCTGTCTAACGTTGAGGCTCTTTGGACTATTATCTGAAGTACAAATCTGAGTAGAAGCCAGCATTTGGCCTGCGGCTGAATGTGATTTTACAAAGCAGATGCAGCCTGATTCTGCTCAGAGAGGTCCCGATCATCTCGAGGGTGCAGAGAGGGTGGCAGATGGTGAGGTGGATTGCGTTCAGATGCGAGGTCACCGATAGCTTTTACTTCTGTGTATTGCATTGGGATTTGGAACAGGAAGCCCACTGGGAACTGATTATTATCTCTCCCCTAACCAACCAGCTGGGTTCTTTTTCATGCTGGGCTCAGAAACATGGTACAGTCAGTGAGGATGGCTTGTTGGTTGTCTTAAGTCAAGACGTTTTCTTTGTTCTATCTCCAGTTTCAGAAGCAGAAGTGTCCAAACATTGTCATCTCTATTGTTTTTCAAATCTGGGGTTTTGTTTGTTTGTTTGTTTTAAGGATCCATCCAGAAAGGTCTGCCTTGGTATGTTCTATAATTACTGATGTGACTAAGAGGTGTCCTGGGGCTCGATGGGATGTCAGGCCGAGAATGAACCAGGCTTTCTGGATGGGGCTATAGCAAGACACCGGGCACCTGATGGGTGTCTATCAACACCTGCTTCTATTTCACCTGAATTCAGCTCTTACCTCAGTATTAGCTGAGCTTCCCTAACTGAAATGCCTGGGACCAAAGGTATTTTCAGATTTTGGACTCTTTTGATGTTAGAATATTTGCTTGACTTAATTGGTTGCATGTCCCTAATCTGGAAATCTGAAATTGAGCTGTAGAAAGCTGAAAAGTTTGGGATTTGGAAGCATCGTGGGCCTCAGATCACTAAGATGTGGATGTCTGAGCCCGTCCAGTAGAACAGCAGCAGAACCCGAGGATGGTCCTGCATGTCAAGCCAGACCAGGGTGAGTGCATTCCCTGCCACTCTCGGGATGAGCAGCTATCCCTGTCCCCTTCCCTCTTTGTGTCTCTCATCAGAGGGGCTGCCACTGGCCACAGTGACCCTGCAGCTAATGGCATTGTGAGTCAAAGTTGGCGCAGCCCCAGCCTTCTGCAGTTTACTCTGCAGCTGGCCACACAGGTGACAAGATGTATAGTTCTGCCAAGCCAGAGCTGAAAGTGATGCTCACAGTGATGTCCCTTAGCCAGGTACTTTGGGATTTTAATGAGGGCGGGAGTGGGGATGCCTGCAATTTGGTGTCAGCAGAAGTCAGGGACTTGTGAGGAGTGAGGATAGGGTGTGGTGTTGGGCACACCCAGGCACACATTTACACCTGCCACATCTGCCTTATTAATGAGCATGGCGGGTGATCATGCATAAAGTTAGAGCAGTTGCATTCTTCCATACCGTAGGCTTGACATTGTGCTCAATCATGGAAATTGTTGGTATCCAGGAAATCCTTTTCCTGTCAGGTGGGAGAGCAACTAACCTGGGCTAGATCCTCGCATGAGATTACCTGCTGAGGCTGCTGCAGATAAGCGCAGACCAGAGAGAGTACTTCACCTGACACCCTGTGGTGTGTCCTGTAGCATTGGAGCAAGCTGATCCTACCTGTTTCTCCAGACTGTAGGTCAAGTGCCCTCTGAGTCCATTGACCATTCCTTTGTTTTGATGAATTCCTGTGTTGATACCGGTAAGAGCGCCCTGGAGTTAGAATGTGGCAACGTCTTTTCCCTCCCAGGTTTTCAGCTCTTCTTAAGAGCTGTGGCTGTGTGATTCCTTGGCTGGCGGCAGTTGTGTGTGGCGGTTTATGCTCCTGCATCTGTAGAATCTGCTGCAGTTGGGACCTGCTCAGCATCAGTGGGGATGAAGACACACATTTCATCAAACAGTTAAAATTGATTTTAGGACGGTGGCCGCCCAGTGCCGAGACAGCACTGGTGTGGCTGTCCTTTCGCCCACCCTCGTACCTGCGCATTGCAGCCCCATCTGGGTTTCCTTAGTTATTTCTGCAGTGAGATGCTATAGGCTTTGGAAAAGCACGACCGCTGTGGCAGAGAGCTGCCCCAGAAAGGACAGTCTGCTGGAGCCGAGCACAGAGACGCTCGGGCAGGCACATTCTCCATCCTCCAATGAGGCAGGTAGGATGTGTCCTGGGTGTGTGGCGCGCTGCTCACACTTCCTTTTGGCGGAGAGTTTTGGTGGATTCGATGAGGAGTGTAATCATTGCAGGTGCCACTCTTGCAGGTTCTAGTAAGTCAGGTTTTATTCAGTGGTAATTGGCTAGAGGCAGCTGTCTTTCCAGCCAAATGCATGCTAGATGTGTTCCTGGAAGGTGCTGGCTGTGGCTTGGACACAGTTTAGGTTGCAGCACACTGAACACATCTGCGGGCTTTTGCTGCACCACTTATTAATCGCTGATGTAGCAGTGAGCAGTGGAGCCCCACCCAGCATCAAGTGTCTTTCAAAGTCACAGCCTCTCAGGTGTTCACTGTGGCTCAGGTGGGATTTCTGGTGGTTGAAACTGTGTGCTGTCTCTGCTTGAGACTTTGCCCAGAAGTGACCTTCACTGGCCCCACCTCTTAAGGGTACCAAAGCTTCCACACACAGACCCCTTGGGAGCAGACCATAGCGACACTCGTGGTGAGTGATGATTGTAGGCTTCACGGCAGTCTTGCAGGGGAGGTCCTAGGTTGCTGGGGAGTACACACAGAGGGAAATAAGTACTTTGTTTATTCTTAACTCTTTATTTTGAAATAAATCAGACTTACAGAAAAGTTGTGGAAATAGTACAAAGAATTTCTGTACACTTGTCACTGAGTCTGCAAGCATGTGCCTTCCTGGGTGTACCCATTCCTTCCGATCTGTTTGAGAAAGGCAGCCAGGATGCTGGGGTGAGTTAGGGTGCTGGGCCTGGTGGACATCAGACGGCAGGCCAAGCGTGGTGATGGTTTGATAATGGGTATGAGGCCCTCAGGGATGACTCAGGGGCTGTCTCAGGAGGAGGGTGTGCCGGAGTGGGGAACACAAAGTTGCTTCTGGGCATTTGAGGGAAAGCAGACCAAGGAGAGCTAGAAAAGACAGAATGCAAGACCCCAGAGACCATGAGCACCCAACAGGCCAGAATCAGCCCATTTCATCATCAGGGCCTGCAGTGTTGATGGATCTGGGACAGCCGGAAGGTGCGGAATGCCTAGTAGTGTCCCCACAGCCCCCAGTCTCCCCACCCTGACTTGAGTTGTCTTGGCATTAACACAGCCTTGCTGTCTGTTCTTGCTTCTCCTGCAACTCCGGTTCACCCTCAGCGGGTTTCACTTTTGTTGTTCTCTATCTCCATTCCCGAAGTCTTGAAGGCGCTGTGTCCACGCGTGCGATGAGTCATGTCCCGGCATCAGTGGCCAGGTTAGCTTGAGTTCAACTTCCACACAGCAGGGAGCTGGAAATGTGAGTTTGGAGGGCAGAGGTCTAGTGTGGAGGAGGGACGGTAGGAGGATCACAGTATAGATGGCCTATAAGATCACACGGTGGACGGATCCCCTGGGGCGAGCATGTAACAAGGAGAGGAAAGAGATCTACTGTTTTCGAGTGGGCAGCTCACCCCTCCCAGATGGGAAAGAGGGTGAAAGCAGCCCCAGGCCAGCCCACTGGGAGAGTGCAGGTGACTAGTGCAGGGAGATGGCAGGTATGGTCAAGGAGGATGGGTTTGCATGGTGGACACAGCATGGGGAGCCATAGAGTGACTCCCAGGAGAGCTGTCCGGGGCAGAGGGCAAGGCGACTTTGGAACTTCCGGATCTCTATCCGGGACAGGCTGAAAACCAAAGGTGCATGCTTCTAATTGCTCAACCGTGGTTTCTCCGGTGACTTAGACCTTCAAAGGACATCTCCCTCCCGATGGCCATAGGGTGCCTTTTGGAGTCATTTGCTTCCTGGATAAGCAACCCAGGGAGGAGGAGGAGCCTTTTGCTTTATTGAGGTAAAGATGACTGAGCCCCTCAGCGGTAGCTGTTGCTTAGGGAGCGGACACTGGTCTATCCTAAGGTAGTTTTATGTCTTCGCATGAGTTCAGACTTCTGGAGTGCTCATTTCTCACCTACCTTCCAGAATGTCTTATCGTTATTTTCTAAAATACCTAAGTGTATAGAAGAGCTGTTCTCTATAAGTTTATGATGTTCCATGAAATAAATCTCAGAGAGAGCCGGTTTGTTTCTCCAGTACAGTAATTGCCCCGTATCATGGTTACATGTTCCCTTCATCTCTGTTTAATCCTTTCACCACTCCTTGAGGTCCGGATTAGCCTTCACCAACTGTTTTTGTACTGGTAACAGTTACACTGATGACGATAGTTGTCCACACTTCCTGAGGGTTTGTTCAGATGGTAGGGGCTATACTAAGTCCTTCACACAGGATATTTAGAAAAAAACCAAAGTAATCACAGCATGCTGAGGAGGAGCCCCTGGTCTGCCCTGAGGTAAAGCACCGCCCCATTGGACATGAGGCAGAACTGCACCTGTCCCTCCAGCACCTTGGTCTCCACCCTCCCTGGGACCAGACGGTTCTGTCATTGTGTTTCCCAGTGTGGCTCTCATCCATTCTGAGGATAGCAACTCCCTGCCCAAAACTGTGAGTGTGTGGGTGCCATTTCCTCTAATTTGCCTCCATTAACACCTTGGCATATGTCACCCAGTCATGGTACCCGCTGCCGCCCCCCCCCCCACCATATGTTCAGTGTTGGGGTCCATCTGCCTGGAGCCGGGATAGAGACAGATGCGGCCTCGCCCGTCTTGGCTCCGTCCCTGGAGAGCAGCTCCAACTTCACTCCCTTGGAGGCTTAAGGCTGGACCTGGCCTGCTGTCGGTAGCCTGTGGCTATTCCTCTGGGTATCGAGAGAGACTCAGAGGGGAGTGGAGCCCAGAGCCACAGCACTTCCTGTGACAGAAGACAGGACTCACAAGAGCCGGAGGCCCAGCTGCAGGAAGGGTCGGTAGAGATGGAGCAGGGCACAGATTTGCAGAAGGAGCAGGTGCAGTGGGGCTGGGGGGCTGGGGACCTGGGCAGATGGCTGATGCAGCCTTGGGATCCTGTTCCCAGCTCCTCAGATCACCCTGCGCTGTAGCTGCCCTGCTCTGAATGCTCAGCAGTGTTAGAATGGGGCCCTTTGTCTTGAGTTCCTGCTTTTCCTTTTTTGGAGGTTAATTCCCTGAATACCGAGAGCAGTTGTGAGCAAATTTTTTGTGTAAGAGGCCAGATAATTTCTGGATCTGTAGGTTCTTTTCCTACACAGTGTCATCCTTGGGAGCAGCAGGACATTTTATCCAGTGCACTGTGGCCCGAAGTTGACGATCTGGGCCAGGCTACCTGCCACAGGCTTCTCTTGGGAGGACATCTTTCCTGGGGTCAGGTGCCAACCCCAACATGGGCATGGGTGGGTCTGCAATGGTACCAGTGTGTGTGTTTTTGTTACGATAATGAAGTGGCAATGAGTCCAAGTGTCTGCATGGTGCCTGCCCCAATCAAACTGGCCCCGAGCTGCCCCTGGGCTGTGACAGATGGATGTCTGTGTGGTTGCAGGTCGGAAGCCTGTGGGTGCTGCATCTATCATTCCTGTCACAAGAGAGGACTGTCTGGGAACACACAGAACTATTGAGTAGGGCAGGGCTCAGGCTGGCGACGGGATGGCAAATATTTTGAGCTTTAAATTTCTGCTGTGATTGCTCATCCGTCTGTTGTCCTCTGAAGGCCAGATGATAAACACTGATGCCAGGGCTGTGTGCCAGGACTGGGCACAGGGCCAGACTTGGGCTGTTGTGTCACCCCCGACGAGGTGAGGGGTGAGCCTGTGCACCCCCCAACTGCTCCCGAGTCATTCTGGGTCTTGCTGAATGTGACAGCGCAGAGATTATCGGCCAGATGCCAGGTGTGAGGCAGGGCTGGGGACCTCACTGATACTTAGCTGCCTCCTCGTGTGGGGAGGGGATGTGAATTCAGCCTCTGGGGATGGCATTGGCTCACTGGCATTGTGAAGGGGGTGACGGCAGCCGGTTTACTGTCTCCTAAGGATATCATCAGGCACCCGTGGACCACAGCATGACTGGGGCTACCAGGTGCTATTCACAAGTGCAGACTGTCAAGCTCCACTGCGGACCCCACCTGCAGCAAGATGAGGAGTGACCCATGACATGGAGAGACACAACTCAAGGTGGCGAGTCTGGAGGCAGAGTTGAAAGCGTTTTTGAGGACCCTCCATTTCTCATTTTCCTACTTGCAGATAGAATAATCGTCTCAGCGCTGTGCAAGGGACTTTGTGTCTCTTTGCCTCTTCAGACAGCTTGGCAGAGTCACAGCTGGGTGGTGGTGTCGGCTACCGTGGAGTTAATTGGAGAAAATGAGCCACTCCTGTGGTCCTTGTCCTCTCGTACCTTGGTTTCCTCATCTGTCACATGCAGTACTGACGGGTCATGGGTGAGTGTCCTGTCCTGCTTTCTGGGCCATGTGTTCTGGGACTCTGCCTGTCCTGTCCATCTGAAGGGGCTCCTGCTGCCCTTCTCCTTATTGACCGCCTTGGCTGATAGGTGTGGTCCTCCTGCAGGCCAGGGTCGGGTGTGAAGTTGCAGGTGCCCACGGTCTGTCTGGGGACTCCGTGTCCTGGAAGCTGCCACATCCTCTCTGTCCTGAGATCCAAAGCTTCTGTCTCCATAACTGCATTAGTGCAGCTTTCTGGTCAGAGAAACAATGGCTACAGGCTCCTCTCATTGAGTCGGGTGTGAATAGATAAAGCTGAATGGGGAAGGGCTGTCATCTCAGTTGTCGCAGCACCAGTGTCTCACAGCTGGTGCCTGGGCATTCCAACAGCCCCTGTCCTGCACCCTGTTCCCTCCTTGTGTCTCCTGGGAGTGCCGAGGGCTGTCGCTTGCTGGAAGCCACCACTCCTTCCTACGCAAAGCTGCTGTCCCTGGATGTCAGCGATCTCCTGCTGTGACAGCTGCCAGCCGGAGGAGGTAACCCCAGGCAGGACCAGGCCACTGTGACACACAGCTTGACTTGGCAGGGTGCCATCAGGAGGGCACCCTTTGGGTGGCGTGGTCGAGCTTCAACCCTTTAATTCCTTTGCTCCCTGGGCTTCTGTGTCTGCTTTGTAAAGTCACCAAGAGAGGCGATTCAGTCGAGGTAGGGTCGTGGCAGAGGGCATGGTCTGCATGGCCCCTCCTCCCCTCTTCCCAGTGGCCTCTCCCTGTAGCCAGGGTGATGTCCCATGTTAATAGGGTGACACTTTGCACCACCTCGCCTAGGCTGCACCTCAGTGGAGTCTTTCCAGCTTTGGGGGAAACAGAGCAGTTGGGTTTGAGTTACCCTTGCCCTTTCCAGCCATGTAGGATATTCACTTTTCTAAATTTCATTTTCCTCAGCGGCAAAACGAGAATCAAACCTGCTTTATTGTTTTTCATTTAATGAGACTGTGTTCAGGCTCAGTCTCCCTGCCTTGCCCTTTCCTTTACGTGCCTCCTCTTTGCTGTGGTGTCAGGAAGCTCCCTCTCTGCTTGGACCCCAGTCAGTCCTGCTTGTGCTGAGCTGCCTGACACTCTTGCTTTCCAAGTCATCCTGCTGCGGTGTAGGGCCTTGTCCCACGCCCCATCTCCCTGGATGGGTGTCTCCAGCAGAGTGCACAGTGTCTCCTATCGAAGTCCACATCACTGGGACTGGCAGTCTTTTCCCTGACTGTTCCTCAGCCCTGATGTCCTTCTTGGGCTCCCAAAGTCCTGGCCCCTGAAGATGACAGAACTCATCCCTCACCCCAGATTCACTCATCCGTCTTTGCATCTGTCTTCCCTGCCACACAGATTCAGGTGACACCAGTCTGCTAGATCTGTGTTGCAGATGTATTTTGCTGGCCTAGAATCTGCCATAGGGAAGCTCATTGTGTGCTGTTGGCATCTTCCACGTAATGTTCTTTCTGAGGTGTGTCTGAGTCAAATGTAAGGGTGGGAATCCTGAATGCTATTCCACGTGTCACACAGTATGATCCATTTCTCTAGCTGCTTGTGGATGGTCCCTTAGGTATGTTCATGTGAGCTGTTGTAAGTAGAGCTGGCATGTTTTCCCGGGTGGACTAGTGCAGCGCTGTCTTGGGCAGGTGGCTGAGTGTGAGTCACTCACTCCTTAAGTGGTGAATCACCTTTGACTTGATGAGAAACTGCCCAACTCTTCTTCAAAAGGATTGTTTCCTATTCCTTCCCACAGGGTGAGTAAGTGAGGCAGGAAATTAGGGCAGGGCGAGCTGGCTGGACAAGAGGACATGACCTGTCAATCATAGAAAACTGTCAAATCAGCAACGATTCCTGTGCAGGATAGTTTCCAGTGGGTGGGATCAGACACCCAGAAAGGGTGTAAAAGGTAGTGGCCGTTGACCTTGCGGCCACTGCTGTCCTGCTTCTGCAGTGGCCCATTGTGCGTGCTAGACGTGTCTTCTCTATCCCTACCTCTTTCTGTGCTTCTCTTTTTCTTCACTTTTTTCTTTTTCTTCTTTCACTTCAAATAAATGTTACTTTTTCAGTCATCAGTTGTCCCGGCCAGTTCCTTGGACAGAACAGCAAGAACTCATAACCTCCAGGTACAATATTGTCTTGAACATAAGGTGTTCTGCAGCTCTGGCAAAACTTCATGTTATCAGTCACTTAAATTTTAGTTTCTCTGGCCTGGGGCTGGTTATGGTGATTTCAGCTGTATACAACTAATGACTAATAGTGAAATGTCTTTTACTCTGTTTTATAGTTTTAGTGTTTGGTGCATTGGCATGAATGGTTTGTTGGCCACAGGTACTGTGTTATAAATGTTTTCTTCCCATTGTTTTCATTTAAAAAAAATTCTGTTTATTCATATTTTTGTTAGCACGTTTGATATCCTCAGAAATCTTGGCCTAACCTGAAGTCATAAGTGTTTCCTCCCTTGGTGTCTTGCAGAAGTGTCCTGCTTTTTGTTAGGGCTGAGTGTTTCTTATGGGTGTGGTGAGGTGAGGAGTCCAGAGTTTCTCCAGACTGATACCAGTGCCTTCATTCCAGAGCGCTGTGACCTCAGGGGCATTGTCTCTGTGTCTTTATTGTGCCCCATTGTCCAGTTAAGTGGGGGCTTATTTCCGGACTTGGCTCTGTCTCTCTAGCCTGTCTCAAGCCCTGTGTCCCTGACTGGTTGTGGCTGTGTCACAGCCCTTCACAGCAGACAGCAGAAGTCTCTCAGCACTATCCTTTTGCTTGTTACTGTCTGGCTGTTCTTGTGCTTTTCATTTTTCAGTTAGGCTTTTTGGGTCCCAAATAACCCACTTCTAAGGTTTTGACTGGGACTCTATCCAGGGATGAGGGTCGCAGCAGTGTGGGCTCTTGTGCTCTGCCACTCCTGTCTCTCCCTTAGTTTAGCTCTTAATATTTTTTTTCCATCTCATGTTGAGAGTTCATAGTTCTTTCACTTACTTTCACTCACTCTAAGTTTATTCTTAAACTTTTAGTTTAAGTTTATTCTACATATTTTAATGCTGTAAGAAACACTATGGGGCCAGGGATATAGCTCAGTGGTTCCGGCGCCTGTCTTGCAAGCACAAGGACCTGGATTCGATTCCTGGTAACCACATATAGTACTGGGCATGGAGACTCATGCCCAGCAGCAATCATGCCCACATACCATAATGCCGGGCGTGGTGGCTCACGCCTGTAATCCCAGCACTCAGGAGGCAGAGGCAGGAGGATTGCTGTGATGTGAGTTGAAGGCTGAGCCTCAGGGTCAGCCTGAACTACAAAGCAAGACCCTGTCTCAAAAAAAAAACCAAAAAAAGAAACAGTATAGTCGTTTCTTCCTTTTCTAAAGAGTTCACCATTTTATGAGGAAATTTTTAAGTAAATTGACTGTGACCAGGCTCCTGAGTGTAGACAGAGGGGTGCTTGGGCTGCCATGGACCACTGTGGACTTCAGCTCAGCTCTGCCTCTCCTTGGAAGAGTCTTAAAGGCTGGGGAAATGAGAGGCCAAGGCCAGCATGTCCCAAAGACCATGAGCCTGGGTCACTGGCAGAAAGTTGGGGTTGTGACCTGGAAGTGTTAGGCCATGCTACACACGAGAGGGAGCCAGGGAGGCCATGAGCTTGTGGGGACGTTCGGGCCAGAGTGAAGAGGACTTGTGCAGCTGGACCACAGAGAAGATGATCCAGCAGGAGCTTAGTGCTCTCACATGTTTGGAGTGGGACCAAACAGCCGTTCTTATTGCTTCTTTGTATTTATTTTATTTGCTAGGACTGTGACTGCTGACGCTGTTTTAATTGGTTCTGTGTTCAGTCAGAGGCACTATGCACACCCCACTGCTGCACAGTGTCGCCCCCTCTGTCTTAACAGCTTTCCCGTCCTGAATGGAAACTGTGCCCGCTCCCTGCTCCTCCCTGTTACCCACCATTCCACTTCCTGTCCCTGAACTCGCTGCTCCTTGGAATGTTGCCTGCGTTGGGTCGAGCAGCGTGTCTGGTAGTGGATGGCTCTTCCCCTTGCTGTGGCCTTGGAGTACATTCCTGTGGAGGTGTGCTCTGAGCTCCTTCTTCTGGGCCGAGACACAACCCATTGTGCACCAGACTGTTTTGCTGTGCTGTCCAGAGGCCCTGAGCTGCTGGAACCATTTGGCTCTTGGGTGTGGTGTGGCATGGTATGCTGCTGCACGGGGCAGTGGGGTCTGGTGCTTGGAAAGAAAGTAGAAGTTGGGTATAGCCCCTCGAAGTTCCAGTCGAGGATGGGCTTCAGTGCAGAGGAGTGGGGAGGGAGAGGTTTTCTTAGTAATTGGTGCTGGGATCAGAGGTGAGGCCTGTGCTGTCCTTAGTAGACCTGGGCAGATGGGCACTCTCCCCCTGACATGTCTGTCCTCTCTGAAGACTGGGATACCCCCTACCCCCCAGCTCAACAAAAGGCTGGTAATGAGGGAATGAATGGTCTGGTGTCAGCAGGTGGAGAGCAGAGCGTGACCTGGGGTCTTTAACACCAATGATCTTCCACCACAGATTGTTACACACGTTCACTTGTTCCCAGTTTCTTGTTTTACTTGGATTTTTTCTGTTTTTAAATTTTTATCAGTAAGCTCCTATGGACATTCATATCTGGGTTTGTGTAGCTGCAGTTTTTATTGGTCTTGGTAAATACCAGAGTCTCATCAGACGGCACAGTGTTTTAGAGACTGGCCCTGGCCCTGCCATCCGTCTGACTTCTGTCCTTCTTCCAGTGCACTTTCTCCTTGGAGAAGATGCTCTCACTGTAAAGAGGATTCAGCCCCTCGAGAGGGTGCAGCGTGCACTGGTGGGTGTATAAGAAATCCCCAAAGCTGGTTCGCAAACTGGCGTCAGCCACATTCCTGGGAGCAGCGCATCAGCCAGCACATGGCCGTCAGCGTTTGCATTCTTGGCCGCTTCATGGGGATATAGCATTTCATAGCAGTATAATGTACATTTCCCTAATAAATGACATAAAGCATCTTTTCTTGTGCTTTTTTGGGTCACTCTTACATCCTGTTGGGTGAGGGGCCGAGCTTTAAATATAGGGCTGTTTTGTATTGCTCTGGCTGAGGTTTACAAAGTATGTTCTACAAAATAACAAGTCCGTTATTGGAGGTACAAATATGGCAGATTGATTCCCAATCTCTGGCTTAGTGTTTTATTTTTGGAAAAGTACTTTTCAAGAGCATTCATTTTTTATTTTTGTGAAGTGTAATTTATAGAGTCCTTCTTTCATAGTAATACTTTTTGTATCTTGTTTAAAGGAATCTTTGCCAGACTCAGTTTTGAAGTTTTAGCTTTTACACTGAGGGCTATGATTGATCCGAGCTAATTTCTATGTATGGTATGAGGTAAAGGGCCAGTTGCAGTAGTTCTGCCATCATTTTTTAAAAATGATCATCCTTTCCCATCAAATTACTTTGGCATAGCTTTACATTCATTGGCCTTTGTCTGTTGTACTGGTCTTCAGGATGGCAGGTGTTCTCTTAAGGCCAACAGTAAATGTTGTAGGTTTGTCGTCATAAAGTCTCTGCTCAACTCTGCTATGATTCTCTGAAGAGCTATAGGAAATTGCGAAGAGACAGGCCATGTTTCGGAGGGACAGTACTTGGCACTTGGCCGGTACGGCTCTCTCATGGCTGTGGGTTTGCAGCCAGTTCTGAGCTAGTGACTAAGCTTTCTTTGGCTTTCAGAGTAGCTTAAGCATCCCAAGTCCTTTGCGTTCACGCAGTTTTAGAGCCAACCTGTTGACCTCAGTAGAGGACTGTGCTGGTTTGGGTAAGGACTAGTTGAGCTGATACCTCACTGTCTCACCAACACTGATAATCCTCAGAAATCCCAGACATCGGTCTTCCTCAAGTTTTCAGGTCTCGGAATTTATCTCAACAATGTTTTATAGCTTTCAGTGTGGGTGCTTGACTTGCTTTTGATATGTCCTGAAATATTTCATATTTTGATGCTATTATAATTTTTTGTTGCAGTACTGGAGGTTGAACCCAGAGCTACATCACCAGCCCTTTTTAATTGTGTTTTTAAATTTTGAGATATAGCTCAGCCGGGGCTGGGGATATAACTCAGCGGTTCCGGCACCTGTCTTGCAAGCACAAGGGCCCGGGTTCGATCCTAAGTTACCGCATAACAATACTGGGCGTGGAGACTCACCCCAGTAGCAATCACTACCACATACCACAGTGCCGGGTGTGGTGGCTCACACCTATAATCCCAGCACTCGGGAGGCAGAGGCAGGAGGATTGCTATGATGTGAGTTTGAGGCTGAGCTCAGGGTCAGCCTGAACTACAAAGCGAGACCCTGTCTCAAAAAACCTTAAAAAAAAAATTTAAAAAAAATTTTTGAGAACAAGTCTGACTAAATTGTTAACTTGCGGTCCTCCAGCTGCGATTATAGGGGTGTGCTATTATACCGAGCTGTAAATAGTATTTTGATAATCCAATTTCCTATGGATTGTTGACTTCATGTGTGCAGAAATACTCGATTTTTGTGTAATGAGTTGGTGCAGTGAGAGCAGTAATACTTTCTTCTTCAGCACAGGGTGAGCACAGCCAGCTCTTCACCCTAACATCGACCAAAGAACTGGAAACATCAGGCTCTTTGCCAGGCTTTTCACTGGATGGAGGCCTTGTGCAGGCGTTCCTCATTTCCTTGGTCCCCTCCTCCCCAGTTGTGAATGCATGCTGGATTCTATCAAATGCTTTTTCTCCCTCTGTGCACATGACCATGTAATTTTTCTTTCACAGTCTGCTTATTTTGGTAAATTATGCTTACTGATTTTCTAATGTTACACTACCTGTCGGTGGGGGTGGTGGTGTATGCATATAATTTCACCACTTGGGAAGCTGGGGTAAGAGGATTTCAAGTGCAAGTCCTATTTGGGCAATTTGGGAAGATCTCATCTCAAGATAAAAGGAACTGGGGACACAGCTATGTGAAGGCCCTGGGTTCGATCCTCAGTGTCACCAAAACAGAAATGCCCCTATCACTACCAGTAATCCAAGGATAACCCCCAGTTGATCTAATGTGTTACCTTTTTTGTGGAGCATCGAGCTTAATTTGCTGAAATTGTACTATGTTCATGAGGGGTGTCAGCCTGTTTTGGATCCTTATAATGCCTCAGTATTTGTCACAATGCCTTTATTTGATTTTCACAGAAGTGTTTGGTTCACTGTACCCCTTCGGAGCCTGGAGTATTCTGTGACAACACTGTTCAGACCCCCATATTTTCTGTCTGTGTCTCTGAGGAAGCTAATGAAGTTGAGGGTGTAAGGTGGTCACTGTCTACCCTCCTGGTCCCACTGTGCCTGGAGCTGCTGCTCTCATGCTCCCGAGGGGCTCAGGATTCCCTGGTGAGGATCCTGGCACAGGGTTGACACAGAAGGCACAGATGTTGTTGGGCACGAGCCTGGGGCTGCAGGGGGATTGGGAAGAGTCAGGGAAAGTCAGTCCCTTGCCAGCCACAATTCAGTGCACGTAGGTGAGCCATACTGCAAATTCTCTGCATATTGAGCAACTGTTTTTCTGAAGTAGGTGATCACTATCTCCTGCCTTGAGGAGTTTTTGTGTCAAAGGAAATTCCTAAAATGAGTAACTGTTCCTCCTGGGGTAAAAGCAAACAGCAAGACAATTAGGTGAATGAAGATAGCACAGACCACTGGCAGAGTGTTGCTTTACTTCATATCTGTCATTCCTGACCCTTGAGATAGAAGAGTAACTGATTTAAAGCCTTGTAGAGCTGGGTGTGGTAGCCCTCGCCTAGAGGCCCAGAGTGCCTGGAGGCTGAGATAGGATCGCAAAGCCTGGACAGTTTAGCAACTCGGTGAGATGCCCTGTCTCAGAATTAAGACAGGGTTAGGGGTGTTGCTCAGTGCACAGGCCCTGGAGTCAGTACCCAGCACTGCCATTAAAAGCCTCGTAGTTCCCTGGTGCTCAGGGCTGATACTTGTGTTGTTCTGTTTTGGTTTCAGTTGCTTTGAAATTTTACTTTTGTTTTCAGTAGAATTTGTGCCATTTGTGTAGGTGACTTTATTCTCATCTTACTTCTTTTAGTTGACCTAGAAGGATAAAACAAGATTTTGATACAGAGTTGTAGGCTGGATGCTTTCTGCCTCGGTGTTTTGTGTGCTGGGATGTGGCCCAGGAGCCACAAGCACATCCTAGGTGTCTTCATTCATGGTCCCCAGTGTGACTTCTGACTTTATTTCCTTGTGTGCAGCTTGTGCCCTCATTCGTGTGACAGGAATCTTGTCCATTCAGTGTATCTGTGTGCCCCACACTTTCAGCCCCAAATACTCATGCAGTGAATTATCACTGTTTCTCTCAGTGCATTTCCAGCATTTTCTAATAAGCAGAGCGTAGCGTCGCTCTCCACGTCCAGGCATCTGTCACTGTCATCTTGTGTCCTAGTGACTGTGCCTGCATGCTCTTGTCTCAGGCCAACTCTGGGTATTTCTTCTCACATGGAGACCCAGCTATGCCCTGGGCCTCTCCTGGGAGCCCCTGTGTCTGCCTCACGATGTCTCTGACTGACTGCACTCCTTTGTAAGTTTTGAGTACCCTCTTCAGACAGCCAGGGCTGAACAGCTTGACTGTTGGATTACGAGGAACCGTGTACATAGAACGGAAGTGGGAAGTCTGTGTGTGCAGGATCTCACTGAAGACTTGATGGTGGCCCGCTTGATTCACTGTCAAGCATCTTCTGGCCTGGGAACGGAAATGTGAGTCCTGTCCTGTTAGCAGGTCACACCGTGATTAACAAAACACATGCAGACCTCATGTTTGGCTCTTGCTTTCTTTGGAACAGTAGGAAGAGATTTTGATTAGGACTTGCATCCTCCATGCCTGAAGTCTGAAGAAGTCAATAATTCCCCAGAGAATGTGTTTTACGCATCTTCACGTCAGGCGGAGTCCTGGGTCTTGGGTCCCAGAGACCCTGTAGTCCTGCTGGGCAAATAACAACTCACCATTTGGAAACTTCGAGTCAGGGATGCGGAACTTGTGTTCAGCATCATCCCAGCTCTCCTTGAGTGGTCATCTGGGTGGTTAAAGAATCCAGATGTCGTCTCCCCAGGGAGGCTTTGCACCAGACAGCAGCCAAGGCTGGTCCACTCTTTCTGAGATTTCTTAAATCAACCTTTAAGCAGCCCATTTAGATTATCTGAGGAGGCCTGTGGAAATATTTGGAAGAGGCTGCAAGGAGTCTGAACTGTAACCCTATAAGGGAAAGTATGCAGGGGCCTTGCTTGCATCCCAGCCGGTCTGCTGTGAGGCTGCAGAGCCCCAGTCCGCCCTCACATGGAGGGCACCGTGTGACAGCCACCGGCCGTGGGAGTCCGGTTCTCTGCCTCACATGGGATGTCCCACGAGCCTCACAAAGGAATCAGCTAGTACTGAAGGGTGATCTGGTATCTGCGATTTCTCTCTTCCTCAAGACAGGGATTCTGTCTGCTGTGGAGGACTAGGAACACAGTCATTGATCGTGCTTGTCACTGAGTTTGTCCCAGGCAGAGAAGTCAGCCAGGGCCCTGCCCCCGGGCTGCCTCTTGCCTGTGAAGAAGATGACTCCTGACCCCCAGGAGGGGGCCGATCAGAGGTGTCCTGAGGGGTCGTCAGGAAAGAGCTAGGGGCAAGAGGTGTGTGAGGGACCAGACAGAGGCCAGCAGCACATGCGAAGGCTTGTGGGCGGAGCAAGCATACTTCGTGTGGGATTGCTGGGTGTGAGGGACAAGCACATGTGGGGAGTTGAACCTGGAACGTGATGGGCCATGGTGGGTCACAATTCTGGCACGAGGTTCAAGATGTCTTCCAGGAGAGGAGCTGAGGGACCAGGTTTTCTGACGTGCAGGCCTGTCCTGGAGTTTTTTAGCTGGAACCTTGGATCCCACCCTGGGTCCTTAGAGAGAGGTGTGACATTTCTCCTGTGAATGGAGTTGGCATGAGGATGGGTGTCCTTCGTGTCACCCGTGGGGCTGAGTTTAGACTCTGCATCCCTGGGCCCCACATCTGCTCCTGTGTCATCTCTGTGGCCTGTCCTGCATTTTCACACTTGACTTTGAGTCCTAGTCAGTCTTCTCCAGGCCTTGGTTATGAAAGCATTTGCCTCTTTCTTCTGCAGCTTGAATGGCTTTGTTTCTTACATTTAGATTCTCAAATATCTTTGCAGTTTTCTTGGTATATGATATTACTTTTTTTCCTTCCAAAGTGGCTACTGCTAATTATTAAATTGACAATCTTTTTTTTTTGCTAATTTTGAGACATTGCTTTTTTCCACTGCTCTATCTCCATGTGTACCTGAGTCCACTCCCAGGAGATCTGTTTCGGAGACCAGAGGTCTGGGGCCTCCTCATTGTTCTTAGATCTCCTCATGTCCACGTGACCCTTAGAGTGAGTCATTTTTTAAGTTTCAGAAACAGAACAAAATTTGTTGGTATATTTATTGAGGTCACATTGAAAATATTTGTTAGCTTCTGAGAACGGACATCTTTTTGACATGAAGTTGTTTTAACTCAGAGGTAAGAACACCTTTCTATTTGTTCAGGCTTATTTCTTTGTCTCTCTGGAGTGTTTTAAAATTTCCTTTTGTAAGTTTTACATCTCTTACTAAATTATTTTAACTACTTTATGTATTTTTATTACTTTGTGACTAGGCTCTTGTATTCCGTTGTGTCTTCAAGCTGTTTGCTGTGTGATGTAAAATACACCCATGGAACGCTATGGTTTTCGTCTCCTCTGTTTTAGTCATGCTTGTGTTGTTTGTTTTGCTTTTATTATTGAGCTTCTGGGTTTCTCCAGGTGTGCTTTCACATCAGCTGCAAAGAAAGAGAATTGTACTTTTTTCTTTTTCATTCTTGTTTTGTTTTCCAACTATTGGCTAATCCAGACTGAGCACCCAGAATCCCGAACTTCTTGAGTGGTAACGTGATGCTTAAAAAGTTTGGGGTTCCCTTCTGGTTTGGGATGTCTGTTTGGTGTGCTGGGCGGGTGAGGGCTGTGCACCCACTCCCTCAGGCAAGCTGCCGCCCGTGGGTGCGGAGCACTCCTGGTGTCCGGTCCCTCGGGAGAGGGCGTCTAGCCACACACAGTGGTGTCAGGCGGGGAGGACGGCTCCTGCTCTCTCTGCCTTCCTGAGGGACTCTGTTTCTGCATTAGGAAGGGATGTTGCTTCATTTTAATGCTACGTGACATGTTTTAGTAAGCTAAGGGACTGTCTTCCCAAACCCAGCTTTGTCTTTCAAAGGATTTGGATGGGTATTTGAGTATCAAATGGAGCCTGGAGCCTGGGGAGCAGATCATAATCTTATCCCGGATGCGTCATTAGGGTCAACTCATAAGATTTGCTGGACACCCTGTGATGTGGGAATGAGCAGCTGTCTGTGGTTGTGATGTCATATTAATACATCGTGTTGTTTCCATTTGCTAGTATTTTACTGAAGATTTTTACATTGATATTTATAAGGGAGTTTGATATTTATAAGATCCAACCATCTCTCAGAAAGCTCCACCCATGACCCCACAAGGCTCTGGGGACGTCTAGACACAGCCATACCACCTCAGGGTTCTACTTTGGCGGAACATCCCTCCAAAACCGTCTGGATTTGAGGCTGTTTTTGAGAGTAACTTTGTGATAACTTTCTCTGCTCTGCTATGGAAGCTGATCTGTAGTGCAATGTCAAAGTGTTCCAAAGCAGTTTGGTAAGTGTTAGGTTTCTCTACAGTGGTCTGTTTCACAGATGAACTTGCAGAGTTGCAGGGTACAGTCTCCTATGACCTCCCTCCTGGAGCTGTTGCAGGCCCAGGTGTAGGAGAACGTGGGGTTCTTGTCAGCAGCACTCTTGTCTCCTGACATTAACAGGAGTTCTTGGAAGAAGAGCATTTCTAGTAATGACCTCGCAGCAACCCTTGCACAGTGCTGGGCTCCAACCTTGTATTACCATTAAAGCTCTGTGCTTCCCAATATGCTTCCTAGTTTAAGGGTGAGACGGTGTTGGGGAGACTTACTTGCTCATGGTCACACCACTGGAAGCATCAGAGGCAGGAGTTGAAACCATGTCTTGGGAGAGCCCTCTGGCCAGATCTGATTTTGATGTGGTGGTTCGGGGAATGTCTTTTTCTGGAAGTTAGTGATTGGCTCCTGTGTCATGGACCTCACTCACTGTGTGCGGGACAGCAGATGTGAGTCAGGGCAGAGGCCCCTCCTAGCCTGCTGCTGTGGGTCCATCACTTGGCTTTTCATAATCTGTAGTATTTCAGAGATAATAAGTTCCTGGTAATGAATTGCGATAAAGCATTTGTGCCCGCAATATGAGCAGTCCTTACTGCCGTACACACACCAAGTGGGCTCAGGGCTGTGGAGAGAGGAGAGCAGAATGCACTCCTGACCAAGCCCGTCCCCCTGCGCCCCAGCTCCCCTCGGTTAATTGAGAGTTGGATGGATACTTCCATTCAAAGTCTGTTTTTAATGCAATGACTGTCTGGAAAATACAGATGTGAGGCACAGCCTGGGTGGGGGTCGAGGCATACGTAACTGTGTGGCTAGACTTTCTGCGCTGGGTGGTCACTTGAAGGTCACCTCGGGGATTCACATCCTTTTCCACTGTGGGATTCAGTCGGCAGCTATCTCCATGAAGGAGTGACGTGTGGGATCAATGACCCTGGCTCTCATCCCCATTCAGCTCTTATCACTGTTGACTCTGACCTGAGACAAGGATATGACTCCTTACTTAGCCTCAGTTTCTCCACCTGCAGGATGGGAGCAGACCCTGCCAATCAGCTCCTGACACCCATGGCTTTCTTTCTTTCCTGCTGAGTGCCCGGCTCAAGGGAAGGCAGGCGGGTTGGTCAGGAGGCCCAGGCTGTGTCAGTCTGGCAGAGGTGCCGGAGGAGGGCTTCTCCTCCTCAGGAGGTGCTGGTCCCTCCCCTGCCCAGCCCCCAGGCCTGCTGCTGCTTCCATGCAGCCTGTGCCCTCTGATACTCCCTGCCATCTCGAGTGGATGCCCCAGCCACACCAAGTACATCTGTCTACCTGGGACCACTGAGTGGTCTGCCGATAGGCCACATGTAGGTGCTCTCAGAACACGTGGAGCCCCTGAGTGCAGCAGCCATTCGTTCAGTGAGACACTTTCTGTATGCGCCGTAGGCTGTAGGAGATTCCTGGAGAAGAGCCAGGCACAGGAGCAGTTCTCAGCTGCTTGACCAGCCGCTGTGAGGAGAAGTGAAACCCTGGGGACACCAAGTGCACCCCAAGGCAGAACGCGAGCAGTGCAACACCACTGGTCATGGAACAGGTGGGAGGAGGTGACCGGGTGGGCGGTCAGGGAGATGGTGACCAAGAGGAGCTGCTCGGGACATACAGCAAGAGAAACTGGGGAAGTGTCCTACGAGTGTAGATAGGGCCTAGTCATGAAAATTCTAAACCAGGTCAGCTTTTCTAACAGTTGTTAGATTATTAGGTCTCCGCACTGTCTTGAGGATATCTGGGCTGTGATTTCAGGAAAACAGAAAACTACTCAGATTAGCTTGATGAAAAACATGCAGTGGCACCTTACTGCAAGGATGCAGGGGCCACACAGAACTTGTGCAGTCTGACTCCTACACCCAGAGGGTCAGGAGTCTGTCAGGGTCCATCTGTCTCCCTTTTCTCCCCCATGCTCCTTACCTCTGAGTGTCCCAGGTTTGGAGGGCTAGGATGGCAGCACATTGTGAAGGCCCTAGGTTTAACACAGACACAGACACAGGCACACGCACATGCACGCACACACACACATACACACACACACACACACACACACAGAGTATTTGCATATACCTGAAGAAGATAGAGGTGTAGCATTGTTTTATAGGTTTGCACACATGTTTCATGTCTGTCTTGGTGAAGGATTCCAGATCCTCACATATCTTTTCTGTCCAAACTGTTGAGGTGATGGGCAGCGTAGGAGGCGGCTCTGGCCTATGCAAGGAGGCCGGGGAGAGGGAAGAGTTTCCCCACATCCTTCTCCGGAGGGGTCAGGAAACTCAGCTCCTAGGACCGCCTTGGAGTCTGAGGAAGAACTGGCCTCTGCTATGTGAGTGTCTCGATCGATTTTCTGTTTTAGGAAGGTTGCTTTACTCATGTTTGATTTTACACCAGAGCATGCAGATTTCCCAAATGTAGCCTCCTTATAGAACATCCAAGAGTCAGTTGCGCTTGTCCCCTCTAAGTTGAAGGTGTACAACTCTCCAGGTGGTAAATACAAAATTTCCGGAATTTTTCTTTCACTGGAAAGTTTATAGTTTACTATTGGCAACAAATGTCCGTTGTTTCTCTGGAAGTGATAAAAGTCTGCCAAGCTAGAGTCTGGTCCCAGTTGGCCTATTACATCCTTCCAAGTCACAGTGATGCTGCGCAAAGAGGCTGGCACAAGGTGGCTCACAACAGTTGCCCAAGTGGGCTTCCTTACCAGTGATGGCAGACTTTGTAGACACAGAGTACCCGAACTGCAACCCCAAACCCACTTATTTATCTCAAGGTGCCAACGCCACAATTAAACCTGAATAGTGAGGTTTTGTTTAGAAAGACAACTCCTACACTAACATCTTCTGTCTTAAGAGAACATCATAGGCTGTGTGTGCGCCAAAGGTTCACCACCACTGCTGAGAGCTACAGGAGCTCTCTTGTGTGGTCACATGGGCGGCCTCAAGGAAGAGATCTAGTAAAGGCGATGGCTTTTTCTACGTGGTTGGTGTCCAGGACATCCCTGAGACCTTCCTCACCAAGAGTGGCTCTGGGAACAGTGGAGAGTGTGACTGTGAGTACGTGTGTGCTTAAGAAGCAGTTAGCTTCCCCTGGCACTTGTTTGTACTACTGGTCGGAAGGTCTGTGCTCCATTCTCCTGAGCACCAGGTGTCCTAGTCATAGTACATAAACTAGCACACAGCATCCTGGCCACAGAGCCAGCCCTGCAAAGTGTCTGGGGTTGGACACTGGGTTCCTGAAGTCCTGCCCTAGCAGTTACTGGCAAACTGATGCAATCTTAAATTCCCATCTCCTTCTCGGCATTGAAATTTAGTCACAGCCCCAACACCAGGCAATGAGCTGGGACTCAGGGCTGATATCACCTGTGGCAGTGGCTTGGGGGCTTCTCCTACATGGCTCTGCTGCCCCCAAGCCAAACGGGTGAAAAGCTGTGCTTCTGGTAAGGAAAGGATGCGAGGAGCTTTAGCTGCCCTGACTCCAGCCAACTTGCTTTTCTGGTTGGAATGCAACATTCAGTGATCAAGCCAAAATGAAGTGCTGTGTGGATAGATTTTGACATTTGCAAACCAGCGGTCTAATGACACTTCTCTCCTTCCTCCTCATTTGCAGCAATGGAAGAGCTAATAGTTGAACTTCGCCTCTTTCTTGAGCTGCTGGACCATGAGTACCTGACATCAACGGTCAGGGAGAAGAAGGCGGTGCTGACCAACATCCTGCTGCGGATCCAGTCATCCCGAGGTGAGCTTCACAGAGCTGAGCCTTCTCTTCCAGTCTCTTGGCTGCCATAGCATCTCTGGTTCACCTCCTTCCTTAGTTCCTCCTCTCTTGAGATTATGTATCTGTCAAGTTTCTACCAAAGGCCTCTGCTTGCACCAGTTGCTGCTCATCTGGGTGTAAATGATTAAGCCTGTAGGAACTAATGGAGTCTTGGCCCATAGACTCCCAGCATGCTGCACACAGATGTAGTTGTTCACCGGGCACACGGTCAGTGGTGGAGACCCTGCCCGGCCCACCAGAAGGCAAGAAAGTCCCAGGCGAGTATGGGACTGAGGACCGGAAGCCACTGAGACTCTGTCCATGGGTCTTTCTAGAGCTGGTCATGTGACACCTTGTGCCTGGAAAATGCCAGGCCTCAACTCTGGGAAGGGTGGGGCCTCTGTGTAAAGCCCTGCTGCCTAGAAGTAGCATAAGCACTGTGAACCAGTCTGACAGGTCAGGGAGTGGTGGGAACTCCCCTGAAACCCATGTTCCCAGGTACATGCCTGTATGCTGAGCATGTGGAAGGCCCACACAAGAGGGTCCCCAGTTGGAGCCCAGCCCAGGCAACTCAAAGACTTATCAAGACCTGGTCTCAAAATCAAAAATAAAAGAAGGCCAGGGATGTAGCCCAGTATGAAGACTCTAGGTTCAGTACCCAGTAGCACTAGAGAGAGAGATAGAGAAGGGACAAAGGAGAAAACAGTTAAAACTTATGAGTTCACAGGAAGATGTCTGTCCCCTTTGCACCCAAGTAAGTGCTGTCTGGAGGCAAATCTCAGGTGAGAGAGGCTGCATGGCCTCAGGTGCACCAGACCTGAGCCTTCTCCTCCCCTTTCTTCTCTGTCCCTTCCCTTCCTTTCCTTTCTTGCCATGAACCCTCTTGTCCCCTGGAGAGTATCAGTGCCTCCTTGCCAATAGCTGTAAAGGGTTGGGGACATCAGGCTCCCATAGTGCAGAGAGACCATCACCATGCCTCCTCCACCCCTTACCAGGCTCTCGGTTTTGGTCACCATTTACAGGTTTTGATGCGAAGGACCATGCTCAGAAGTCAGAGCCCAGCAGCCTGCCGGCGCCACCACAGATGCCCCTGCCAGAGATTCCTCAGCCCTGGCTGGTGAGTGACATGGGGGTCTGGGTTGTGCGTGAGCCCAGGTGTGTTACAGCTGCAGGACCAGTAGAGCTCGGGGAAGTGGCCAGCTTTCACTAGCAGCGGGAGTGTACACAGTTCCCAGAGCTTCTCCATTTTTCCTTGCAATGAGGATCATCTGACGTGAGCTAGGGGAAACAGGATGCCTCCTATGCCCGTTCCCGTGGGGTCCTGGTGTGGATGGAGTCCAGTGTCTAGTAGCCCCTGCAGTCATTGCCATAACTAAGTGGGAGCCCAGTGCTGGGTGGGTTCATAGCACAGTGCCATGGTCATGCCTACTGTCCAGTCACTTATAGGTTCATAGATGTGTCCTGAGCCCCTAGGCTGCCAAGGCCTTCTACAGTGTCGCCCTTGATAATAGAAATTAAAAACCAGCCCAGGAAGTATGAGAGGGCAGGCAGATTTAGCTGGGGAGTGTGAGACAACAGGGACCCTCAAGCAAGAGAGAGGTGCTGAGGCAGGCTGATGCTGGGGAGAAGGCCCATGGCCTGTGCACAGGAAGTGGCCAGCTTTCACTAGCAGCTGGGCTGTGCCAGGGCCTGGCTGACCTTGGCTGGATTACAGTTCTGTGTGGTAGCTCTGGAGAAGTCCTGGGGGCTCTATCTGTTCCTCATGGGGTAATTGCTCCTGCTTGGGGTTGAGGTGATGCTGTGGGGATGATCTGTCTGCAGAGGCGCTCGCTGCTGGACTCGTGGCCACCTGGGACAGGATGTTCTAAAAGCTAGACGTGGTCTGTCCTTGAAAGTTTGCAGAGTAGTCAGTTGGTCTTGTCTTGGTGCTGTTCCTTGAGAAGGGGTTGGGAAGGTGAGGTATACTGAGGGGTTAGACTCTCCATGGGCTGCACACACCTGCCAGTGAGTTGAGTGGGCTTGTCTGCTCTCCAAGCCTGTTGTATCTCACTGCCTGTTACAGGGAGGGAAAGCTGGCACGTGATCCCTAGTGTTCACCTGATTAGAACTGACTTGCTCACATCTTACGGTGTAGTCTTTGTTTTCTCAGTGGCCTTGACTGACTCTGAGCATCATGGGGAAGTCTTAGCTTTCCCTGACACCATCTTTTTTGGGTTCATGTGTGCCATAGTCATGGGAACAGAAGTTTTCAGAGCAAGGCCGACTCGGCCAAGGGGCTCTCTAGTGGGGGTTCTGTGGGTGCATTGGCACAGACCCCGTTGGCCTCAGATGGCTGGTGTTTTGTGGACATGGGTTGGCACTGTGCAGAGAGGCTGGGGGATGTCCTCACCTCAGTGAGTTGACCAAGTGGCCACTGAGCCAGCTGTACCTCATTTTTCAGAACGTTTTCCAGCAAATGCCCAGTTGGCCTAGTAAGCCAGCCAGGGCAGGCTGGCCCCTTATGGGTAAGGACAGAGTGGAACAGTGTCTGTGACCATAAAAAAGAGCACCAGCCACAGAGTCAGGTGTGCAGGAGGCCTGTACGGGCCTGGGGCTGTTGGGCCTTCAGGTTTGGGTAGCACCCCACAGAGGAAGGTGGAACACTCTATAGGCAGAGACATGGCAGCTTTGCCTCCAAAGCAGGCTAGGTCCTTGAGGGTTTTTCTCTTGTCCAATTTGTTCCAGTGGAGTGTCCTTTCTCACACTTCAGGCCTCTGTTGAAGCTGATTGTTACCTCTTTGATGGCACGTGACGAACTGAGTACAACCACGAGTCATAGTTCATGTTTAGGAGTGAGAATGACCCTCCCCTTGCGCCTGTCGGTGCCTGGCAGCACTCTGCACTTGCTCCTCGCTGAACTGAGTGTGGGCTATGGCAATGGCTCTTGTTTTACATGTCTTGTGTCTTTCATGTTGCGTGGTGCGAACACAATCTGGCTCTTGGTCACTCCTGAGCTGTGTGGATGTTCTCAGGAACCAGCCCAGGGGTGGGCCGTGCCTTTGCCCCATCCTCTTTCTAGTCCACTTGTCCTTCACCGAATGTCTGTCAGCCTCTGGTGGATGAGGTTCCGAGGCCCTTCGAGATCGTATGGCAGAGTCAGCATCACTACTTGTAGAACCAAGACTAAACCCAAGGTTTTGACAGGAAATCCACCCGTCTCTGCAGCCTGAGTGGCCCTTTTCAGGCTCAGGACCCTCATGTTTTCCTAGGCTGTTGAGCGGCCCAGCATTTGGCCTCAGTGCCTTTCTTCCCAGTCGGGAAACTGCAGATGTGGATCCCAGAGTCTCTTGCCTTCCCCTGGGGAGGCCGGGAGACATGGTCCCCAAGGTGCTTGCTCCTTGTTGTGTGTAACAAAATGGTGGAAGATGTGGGAGCCGGCTGTGATGTCTTCCTGTGTTTCCTCTTGGCTGTGTAGGACTGAGAGAGGTGCTGATCAGAACTCACTGCATGAGGACTGAACCGTGTTCGCAGTTAGGGTTCCCTGGAAGTCACAGCCCAGCCCTGGTTTCCCTCAGCAATGCCACGCACAGCACACAGGCCTTCCCGGGTGTGAGCCTTGGGGTGAGAAGGGGTGTGAGGCCCCGGGAGACTCCGTTGGAGCCCGATACTTTCACTTAAGATTCTTCTTACTCTGACGTCAGTAATTCCTGTCTGTTACTTTTCACAGAGTTTATTTATTGTGATGAGAAACGCAGTCGGGAGCACAGCCATATGCCTAGGATTAAAGTCAGAAAACAGCTCCAAATTCTGGCTCTTGTTTTTCTTGGCCAAACTCAGGCCTCATGGTTCACCGTGTTTCTTGAATGGGATAAACTGGGGTGCTCACAGGGGAGATGCTGACGGCGGGTGTGGAGCAGTGGCTCAGAGCACCTCTCTCTTGGGAAAAGACAGACCCAGCTACACCGTGTCGTCTGGAAGTATAGCGCAGGCCCAGGTGACCGGCCGCTGGGTCCCCTCACCTGCCTTGTTAGCGCTGGCTGGGCGTGTGGGCCTCAGTCTTCTGACTGGGGTCACAGTTGAAGCACCAATGTCTCATTGTCATGTGGTGATTGGACAAGAGCCGTAGTGCCCCAGGACCATTGGTGTCTGACCATAGCAGGTGAGCAGTGAATGAAGGGTGAGAAGTAAACAACAGCAGTTACTATTGTAACGTGTTGAAATAACAGCAACAATGGTGACACCGCAGTTCCACGCAATATCTGTCACTTCAACTGGTATCCTCAGAAGAATTCTCCATGAGGTTTATAGAGTAGCAAGGTCAGTCCTGAGGGACTGCTCTGTCCAGAAGGATGGGACTGAACCCATGGCTGGTGTTGGAAGCTACTCAGTCCTGGAGATCATGACACCTGAGTAGTGGGACAGGGAGACACAGGACAGTTTTCTTAACTAGATATGAAAGTGGATGCTGTGGATATGCACCAGTGGGAGAACCGCATCCATGAGGTCGGCCCCCAGCTGCAGTGTGGCCTTATCTCCTCTCATTGGGCCTGTGGAGGCCATAGTCGGCCTGTTTTCTCCACAGATCCCTGGAGGTGCTATGGGCCAGAGTGTCGCCCTTGGTGTCATCCTATGTCCTGTGAAAGGCACGCAAGAAGCCCAGGGTGGGTGGAGGCCGTGCTAGGAGGCTGTGCGTGGTCAGCCCTCTGTGCTGAGCTGCAGGCAGGGAATGCGAGAGGGACCTGCACTGGGCAGAGGTCACCAAGCCCTTATCTCTCAGTGAGCCTAAGGTCAGCCCTTCCTGCCTTCATGCCCGACCTCAGTTGGTGGCCCGTGGACCCAGAGCCTGGTCAGAGTCCTGCAACAGCACTCACAGTGAGGGTGGCACGGAGGTGCAGCTCTGCTGGTGAGACAGGCCAAGAGGCTGCTGAGGGCCGCTGGCAGGGAGAGGTGCAGAGACTGGGCCCTCCGCCCTCGGGGAGCCAAAGGGCCCTCTGGGAGCCAGCCTCCCCTTGCTCATGCCTTTGAAACTCACGATAAGTGTGATAAGTGCATGTCACCTGCTTGCCAGGTCCTGGAGCAGGCACTGATTAAGTCAGGAGCCTTCCTGCGGTTTTGTCCCCAGTTAGCTGCACGTGTCAGAAGCCCCCATGCATGGGGTTCCCAGGCAGAGTGCTTGGCAGCAGAGTCCTGAGCCTTTCTGGAGGCAGAGGGTGCTCCTGCAGAAGTCTTGAGCAGTGTGAGTTGAAAGTCAACATAGTTTGATCTTTAAAAAGTTATAAAGGTGAGAGCTGTCATGTGGGAAATGCAGTCCAGCAAGATAGGTGCAGAAAGAGGCAGCTGTTCGCTAAGGGTTTTGCAAGCACCTGTCTGTCTCCGAGTCACAAAAGCAGAAGACAGGTCTCAGAAATGGTTGTCTTTCACACAGCAGCGTCCAGCGATGCTATAGACAGGCCACAACATGCCATGTGGTATCTGCCTGGGACGCAGCAGCCACTGAGCCACGTTCTCCATGACCCCATAAGCTGTTTCAGGTCTACTGAACCTCCCTGGGCATCTTCTCTTCTGTGAACCTTTGTGGTGGCAAATTTCTAGGGATAGGTTTATGGGGTTCTGGGGCCTGTCTCTTGGCAGGCTGTTCCAAGTATGTGACTTCATAGGATTGGAGAGGGTGTGTTTGGCAGTCTTCTAATTAGGAGTCACTTCTACCTTCCTGGAAGCTGTCAGGAAAGGTGTCAGACCTGGGCCGGGCTGGAGGCTATCACCCACCTGGGACTCCTTGGAAAGGGATGGAATCGCACATTCTAGAGACTTTACATAAAAATAACAAACAGCAAAAAACTATGATTTCACTGGAAGAGTGTCCTGCTTTGAATCTTAACTTGTTGGGGCTTCACTTCAGTTCTCACTGCATTCCACACTCTGCAACATCCTTGTCCTCCATGTGGTCCCAGAAGAGAGGCATGCAGAGCCATGTACTCCCTGGACAGAGAGACTGCCATGGACGAATTTAGCAGATAGGCTGGGTGCCTGTGAGCCCTGCCCCATCATGTCCGATGTCTGATTTGGGGCAGGACCTGTTAAGGCCTGGGCCCATTTCTGCATCTGCACAATGTGAAGTCAGAATTTGCCCTTGGGGGGCTCCTGTCCAGATAGACTGAGGTCTCCTGTGGCCAGTACACAGTGTTGGCCTGGTGCTGGGCAAGTCTGGGGTCCGGTAGGTGTGGCCCGCTGCTGGCCTCTTTTCTTGCACCTGATAGGCAGAGGAAACAGGTACTGTAGATGTTTAGAGGGAGAAGAGGATTAGAGGATGGGATTGTAAGGAGTTAGTGTCTGAGCGGCTTCCCATCTGTAGGAGCGGCTGGCTCCTAGGGGATCGGCATGTGGGCTGGCCTCCTGTGGGTCTGGGTCCAGGCCTCACTATGACAGTGACAGCCCATGGCTGAGTGGGCTTGGAGCCTGGAGCAGAGCTGGGGAAGGGCTGCTGGGATGAGAGGCAGCCCTTCCCCTCCCCTGATCTCTGCGTGGTTTCCTTCTTCCCTCAGCCTCCTGATAGCGGGCCCCCACCGCTGCCAACATCCTCCCTCCCTGAAGGCTACTACGAGGAAGCCGTGCCGCTGAGCCCTGGAAAGGCCCCGGAGTACATCACATCCAGTGAGTGGCAGGCCCACGGAGTACGGGATGACCAGACTTTTCCTCGTGTGTGGAAGGGGAGAGGCCCTGTGTGCCACAACAGAAACGGGTCAGAGTGAACTTGGTACAGGGGCAGGTACCGATACAGGGCAGGGTCTGAGGAGGTGGAAGCACCACCCAGGGTCCTGACCCAGCGCTTCCAAGAGGTCCTAAGTCAGCAGGTCCTGTGTCATGGAAATGAGTGTCAATGGGTGAAGTTCCCTTTGAGCACAAGCGCGGCTCCCTGTGGCCTGTGTTATGGGTCCCGACTGTGCCTCAGCCCCTTTCACACAGTTTGGAGCCACTTCTGCCAGGCTGCTGGCTGGGCAGAAATAACTAGGTGTAGAGTGTAGAGCACAGAGGCCTTTCAATTGCAGGCTTTGGTTTGTTTGTCTTTTGGGGTGAAGGGGGAAAGCAGGTTTTGCCAGAAAGTCTGTGCCAAAGTCGTCTTTCCCATGGCCCAGTGTCCCTCACTGATAACCCTCAGAGGTGCCTGTAGTGTCGTTGACTTTAACACAGGAATGGCCAGCTGATCCAGAGGGCCTGCATCGCTCTGAGTGAGTGATGTTTCTCCTTGAAGCTTCCTATCAGGCAGAATGCACTGTCTCAGAAATCAGTCTCACTGGCATCTGGCCCTGTTGCCTTCTTTTCAGTCAGACAGGTGGGAGGCAAGTGACTGCTGACCTTATGCACAGGGTCTCGGGGTCAGCGCCTCAGACTGAGCTCTCTACCTCGCTGTCTGGTCCTGTTCCCAGTGTCCATGAAATGTTACCTTAGGTCTCTGCTCCCTGGAGACTTGGTGTTTCCCAGACTTCCCCTTCCTGCACAATGAACAGTCCTGGCTGCTTCTCAGAGCAGTGTCTGTGGAAGGCAACACTATGGTGTCCCTTCTAGGGGCCTGTAGGAGATGCCACATGCAGAGCACCCTCTGCCTACCTGGCCACGTCTCTGTCAGTCATCCTTGGTAGCTCTGATGAGCAGGGAACAGCTCCGACTCAGAGGCAGGGTATCTCAAGTAAATGTCTTATTTTCTCCCCACTGAAGAACCTATGACAGAAGAGAGGCCACACATTGCCAAGATTCTGAGGGTCCCTGGTCAGCAAGCTGGTCAGAAGTGCGGGGCCTGGCACCACCTAAGCCCTCATATCACACTCCTTTCTTGTGTCCGGCAGTGAGAGTGCCGGGCCTCCATGTTGCCTTCTCCCCTCTGCCCCGCGAACTTGCGAGGCCACACACCAAGGTGATCCTGCTGGGCTGGGGCCCCACGGGCTTCCTGCTGAGGAGTCCCTGGTGGCAGGTGTGTGGCGCTGCCTGGTTTGGTCACCAAGGTTGCCCCTCCCTTGAAGAGTGACAGACACAGGCACAGCTGCCACCTTCCCCAGCTGGACAGGAACTCAGGGCCATTTACTGAACCCTGACTGGGTTCTGGCTTGGTCAGAGGTGCGGGGTTGGGGTGGGGCTGAGCTGTCTGCTCCCCTTTCAAAATGGAAGGCTGTTGTATCTGCCTAGGCGGGGTTAGTGTGAGGAAGAGGCCTGGTGACAAGGAGGGCTCACTGATGCCTTGGAGGTCATGAAGGAGGGGTTGGGAGCTGTCCCCAGGCACCACCATGTTGAGGCAGCAGCCTATCAGGACCCAGAGAGCCATGGACAACAACATGCTCTGTCCCTCAGCATTTAGCTGCCACCTGCAACAGAGACCTCTGGTTCAGAGAGGACACAGTGCCCTCATCCAGCCCTGGTGACACTCGCCTTGGAGAGCCTGACTTATATCCCAAGACGAGATTAGCCACTGTGGACCCTTCTGCAGGCAGGGAGGCTGCACAGGGAGAAGGAAAGTGTTCACTTACATATTTACACATGGAGACGAGGAGGGACCCCCACAAATGAGGTCCCCATGTGTTCAGGGTCAGCAGCACTGCCAGCGCTGCGACTTCAGCCCCAGCCTGCTTGCCTTTGCTGCTGTAGCCTTTTTGTATGGTTGCCTCTGTAGTGACTAGCTCCTATCTGGAAGGGCCCTGGCCAGAGCGACTTCCTGCATTGGACAGGGGAGAGCTTTGGTCACCAGCACTCATTACAGGGTCTGGGGCAGTGAATAGGTGTCAGGATCCCACCTGGCTCTCCGGTCCCTGTGGTCACAGCTTCTTCACAAGCAGGACCAGCCCCCCAACTTCCTCGGTGACCACAACACTTTCTCTGCTTGTGGCTCTCCTGGCCTGAGTAGCCCTTTTTGGCTGGGACAGTCTCAGCTTCCTGCTTAGTAGAACCACAGCCACTTCCTGCCCTTGGCCGGGGCATCGAGAGAAAAGGGAAGTGAGACACGTGTTGGGAATGGGCCCCAGGAGCTGCTGCCGGTCACAACCCAGTCCTTGGGCCTAGTGAGTCTCCATTATCTCACACCATGGGGAGGTACCCGGAGATGTTGCCCAGCCCTGGGTGAGGACTGTCACTGAGGTCTGAAGCCCTCCATTGCCTGCCCATCCCGCAGGCTTCTGCAGGCTGCAGCACTTCACATGCAGTACACAAGCCCCTCAGTCGGGGCAGGGCTGCACATGAAGGAACGGGAGGGAGTCCACTTTCATTATTCCTCCTGCAGGTGGTGGACCACATGACAGCTCCATCTGGGGGCAGTTGATGGGGCAGTGTCACGTGGGGGGTCAGTGTTGGATTCTGCTATCTGCAGGTGAAGAACCAGAAGTGCCTGGGCCATTTTTCCTGAGCGGGAAGCCACACCGCCAATTTCCATGCTCACCTGCTCACTTACATATGAGCCCATGGAAAGGAGCATCTGACACGTGTGGGTCACGGTGCCAGCCTACTGTGGCGGCTTTGCTGGACACTGACTTGGCACACAGTCACCATGCTATGCCCAGACCATGGGTGCCAGTTTCCTCTCAAGTTCCTCTCAAGTTCTGAGCACATAGCCAGACCTCGAGGCAGTGCTGGTAGATCCGAGCTGATAGGAGTATGCAGCTTGGTGGGAATGGAAGCTGCTTTTGCTGCCACTTGCTCATGTCTTTGGTACTTGATGGAAGCTGCTTTCACATAGACCACAGTGACTCACTTCAGTCAGCCGACAGTGCCCCACAAGACCACCTGATGGGTGATGGAGTGCCCTATAGACCACTGACTTAGTTCTCTTATTGCTGAGACATAAACCTTGAAACTCTAGAGTTAAAGAAGCACAGGTTTGTTAGGCTCACAGGTTAGGGTAGTTTCAGTCCATTGTCGGCTGGCTTCAAGCATCATGGCAGACAGCCGTGCAGAGAAACCTCTCTTGAGGGGCAGAAGGGAGCAAAGCAAGCAAGGGAACAGCAAGCGACCTTAGCAGCTTTTTTCTGCCCCCTTTTATATTCTATTTAGACTATCAAGATTAGGATGGTGCCAAATCATTGGATTGATTTAGTAATCACACACCTTCAATCCCAGATCACACACTTCAGAGTTAGCCCCTTCTGGAAAAGCTCCACTTAGCACCACATGAGGCTCTGGAGGGACATCTGGACACAAGCCATAACAGCTGCTCCGATTGGTGGAGGAATGCCCCATAGGCTGCTTTGACTGGTAATGGAGTGCCCTATAAGCTTCTGTGATTGGTAAAGGAGTACCCCATAGACTGCTCTGGTTGGTGGAATTCCTTATAGTCTGCTTTGATTGGTAATGGCACACTCCTTGAATCAGATAGCCCCCAGTTCATGCATGCCTGGCAGCTCTGTGTCCATCCTAAGCTGGGGTCTGGTGGTGGAACCTCTTCTCTTCTGTAGCTTCAGCAGTCAAAAGCAGTTTCTAAAGTAAAATAGTGATCTTCAAAGGATGAGATAACTATGTCACATTTCCAGGGTCTGCAGGAGTGTCACATGCCCACGCCTGCCCACGGCACCTGCCACCTGCTGAGCACAGCAGGGAGCACAGCTGAGGTTTGATGAGAAGAACAGAATCTCTGAGGTCAGGAGTGAGATCTAGGGGTGAGGCCTGACACAACCGCATGAGCTGTAGTGTCAGTGGCGGCTGCTGCTTGTCCCACTGGTAGGACCTGGGGGACAGGCGGGGCTTCCATTGGGGAGATCCTCCAGGCAGAGTCCCACCACTGTCTCATTTTCCAGATTCTGATGCAGGTGAGAAGCCTCAGGTGTTGTTGGCCATGGAGTCGGGATGGTGCCTGTTTGCAGAACCCTAGGATGCTAAGGAGGAAAGAAGGTAGCAGTAAGGGCAGGGAATGTGTGCCTGGCCTGCACTGGTGTGGGGCATGGCACCTGCTGGCTCCTCGCCTCTGAGACTTCGAGGGTTTCTCTGGGGCTACCTACAGCCTGGTCCTTAAGCCAGAAACAGAGAGCCCTGCTCACACGGCTCATGGAGCACAGCTCTCATTGGTATTTTGGGCTTCAGACTTGGAGTTTTATTTCCAGCTTTGAAATCTCCATCCGAGCCACCCCTCCCAAGAGGGGCAGTACTGACCTCACAAGGTGCAGGCCCGTGCTGCACGGAGCTCATGGTGACGCTGTATTCAGGGTGGTCCCTGGCTGCACAGGTACATCCCCTGCTTCCACAGCTCTCAGGGCCCCGAGGCTCTGCCTCATCCTTTCCATCTTAAATAAATCCATTCTCCTGCTGAGTGAGGCTCAGTGCTCCCCTGGCCCATTCAAAACACAAGCCAGCTCCCTACTCTGTGCAGAACCTTGGTGGCCTTCTGTCCTGGTAGAAGAAAAAGCCACCATCCTAATGGGGAAACCCAAAAGAACATCTCCAGAATTTAGCTGTGCTCCCTGCCGTGCTTGGCTGGGACACGTCTCACCTGAAGGCCTGTCTCCCACTGGGGCATAAGAACAAAGAAGGTAAACATCCCATGTTCTGTGTCTGCTACCAAGTGGCCAGTAAATACTTGAGTTAGTGTCTGGCTGCTTTTATGGCTCCTTAGCTTTGTTCTCTTGGTGGATTTGCCTGTGCTGAATTTTATTTTCTTTTTTGGCTTTTTTTTTGTGCAATACCTAATCTGTGCCCATTTTTGGTGCTCAGAACTCTTGAAATGCAAGAGCAAGGAAAGATATGTATTAGTCAGCTTCCTGTTACTATAAGGAGGTGGTTGAGCAGTTAATTGTTATAAAGGGAAAGAGTTATTTTTGCTGATAATTCTTGGGTTCTAGTACAATCCTGAGGGGCCCCACACTGTGAGGTGGATGCACGGGGTCTCCTGCTGCTACGCAGAGGGCACCATCTATGCTCACTCAACTCTGTCGGAGCTTGTGTGCTCCAAGGGTGTGGCCAGGACTCCTGCCTCCTCCCCTCTTGCCGCTTCTCAGACTCTTCTGGAGTGTTTTTCACTCCTAACATGAGGACTGGCCCCAGGTCCTAGTAAAGGACTTCCCTTTACTAGGCAACTACTGATGGTGACTTTTGGAGTTGATTTTTTCTGTGGTTCTTTTACTCCTGGCCACTCTTGTTTCCTGCTAAGTTGGCTGTGGTTTTCTAGAAATGGCTCAGGCGTGCTTTCAGAGGAGGGCCAGACAGGGAGCACGTTGTCTCTTCACAGCTGCTGACCTCAGCCTGGGCCCTGGGATGGGAAGGGCTGCCAGGGCGAACTTTGCTCTTTCGGTGTAGAATTGAGTGCCATGGCTCAGTCTCAGTCTGGCTGCCGGGCCCTGGCTTGGTTGAGTGAGGGACTTAGCTTCGAGCCCCACTGTTTCTCCACTGTGATGAGCCCACAGTGCTCACCCTGCTCCAGGGCCCTGGTGAGAGCCTTGGCAAATGAGCTGCGGACTCTTGTGTTCACCAGCTCTGTCCCCACACTGGCACGTGGACACCAATGCCAGAGAGCACCGCCTGGCATGTGGTCGGGGCTCCATCCCTGGGGCCACAGGAACAGAGGGGAAGGGAGCACTCACTGCTCTTGGGTCTGTTGACATTCCTTCCCCCACTTGTCATGAAATATCTTCAGAGCTGGATGTTCCAGAAAGCCGGCTGAGCTCTGGGAGGCTCCGAAGCAGAGGTAGAGAGGACCCCAAGTATTCCATTGTCCTTTGGCTCTTCTCCTAAGTGTCCCTACAGGTACCTCTCACTGGCTCCACCCCTGCACCAGCCATCCATGGGGCTACCTCATGCTTACCCAGCAGGCACTTGGGTACTTGCCCGAAAATCCTCCTTGGCTCCTTTTCATCCCTTATATCCGCTTCCACTGTTCATTTTTCTGCTCACTGTTCTGAGTGTGGATTCTGTTGATGGCCCGATACGCTCAGAACGGTTTCCAGGTACAAGGAGCCAGGGCACGGCTGTGGAGCAGGTCTACTGCTATGGCAGCTCTTGGGGAGTGGGGTGACCCTGGCCAGGCCACAGTCTCTCCTTATCTGCCTCGTTTGTCACTGCCTTCATTTCTCAAATTGGCTTCGGACAGTGCTGTGGACAGAGGAGTCAGAAGTGACCCAAATGCTGCCTGCAGCGGCCTATACCCCTGAGTGACTCTGGTACCGAGGCCCTGGTGACAGTTCTCGTGTTTCCCGATACCCCAAGGCTCACACATGGCTCGTGGGACAGTTCTTCCTGCTGTTGTGTACTAGCCATGTGCAGGGTCCTTGCAAGAGACTGTCACACTCAACAGACAATCGTCCTTTCACCAGGGACCATGGGACTCTGTGGCATCAACAGTGTGGTGGGAGGGCCTGTATGAGGCCTAAGGGGGCAGAAGGAGGGCGTTTGACCCAGCCAGTTCTCAGACTGTGCCTGCGTGACAGAGGTGCACCCTCTCCCGCTTCTGTAGGCAGCAATAGCACTGTCTGTTTTTGTGCGGGCTCTGCTAGCCCTGTGGTACTGCTGTGTCACAGACAGTAAGCCACGCGCTCACTTCTGAGGCCACCAGACATATCAGGTGAGCAGCCTGCCCTTGTGACCACTTTGTACCTGAATTTTCACTTTAAAGTCTCATCTCTAAACAGTCACATTAAAATTAAAATTTGTACACCTGAGCGCTGGGGAGGCCGTGGTCAGTCCACAGCACCAACTTCGGTTTTCAGAGCAGGATGGCTGAGGAGGTGTAAGGTACTAGGGTAAGTAGCCTCGCCAGGCCGAGTGGGTGTGGGTGTCATGGAAGCCTGGGTTCCAGACAGAGACCCGAGGAAATGGAGAGTGCAGCACGCTCCAGTAACTGAGCACTATGAATGGCAAGGTGGGCTCCCAGGAAGGTGATGGGGCAGAGGTGGCCTGCTCTGCATCCTGAGTCTTTGGAAAGGCCTGTGTGTGTGGTTGCACTGGGAGGGATGGGTGATGCGGCTCAGTGGCCACCAGCACTGAGGCGTGGACGCAAGCGAGCAGAGGGCCATGCAGGCAGGAGTTGCGGGGCCTGGCGAGTGTACATGGTGTGGGGTCCACATAGTGTCCAGTCCACATGGAGCTGACTGGAGATATTTGATATAAACACAGATAGTTGGGGTTCTGGTGCCTGAGCCTTCAGGAGGGGCTAGTGCTGCTTCATGGAGAATTCTATCGAGTGGAGATATGAGCACCGGGCTGGAGCCCACAGGTGGGCTCAAGCTCAGTTCCCCTTACCCTGTCTGCCTGTATCTTTGCAGATTATGACTCAGATGCCATGAGCAGCTCTTACGAGTCATACGATGAGGAGGAAGAGGACGGAAAGGGGAAGAAGGCCCGGCACCAGTGGCCCTCAGAGGAGGCCTCCATGGACCTAGTGAAGGATGCCAAGATCTGCGCCTTCCTGCTGCGCAAGAAGCGCTTTGGCCAGTGGACCAAGCTGCTCTGTGTCATCAAGGACACCAAGCTGCTGGTGAGGGACGAGTGGGCACTGCTGTGCGGATGCTCGGGTGACCTGCCTTGCAGGCAGGGACCCTGGTGCTCAGCAGGCACCAGCTGAGCACACGCTAGGGTCGCGTGTCTTCTGGGGTGCTGACATGGCTTCCGAGATGCCTGCAGCCCCGACGAGCCAGCAGATGGGTCTCGTTCCCATTCCTGGTTGGGTCTGCAGCTTGGACCCTGGAAATGCAGCACTGCTTGCCAGGAGTTTCAGATGGGTTTTTTCATTTGTAGTGAGTCAGTAAATTCCTCAAAGCCAGGTCATGGAAGTGGGAAGGCAGGCGGGGGAGGACCAGGGCTCCAGGCCAGGAGGGGAAATTCTTTTACAAAGTTTGAGGCCAAGTCTTTTTTTCACTGGAGAAGCAGAACCGGAAGATCAAGTAGCCAGAGGCCGATGGTGGTTCTGCTCGGCTCCTCCAGGCTCCTCCGGAAGCAGCCTCAGGACTGTGGCCTAGGCCTTGTGCCCTTGTTCCCTCGCTTCCTCACTCCCTCCTTCTCCCTCTCTCCCTTCAGAAACCATAGTTGGAATCAGTTATAAACTTTACGAGGTTTTTTTTTGTCTTTTGCCTTTTGCTTTTCTTTCAAATTATCCTGCGGGGTAGATCACTGAAAAGCGTGTCCTTAAAACTGAAAACCTGAGGATTTGAGTTTCTGAACATCACGTTTGAGTGAAGAAGATAATATTTTTTAAAAAACAAGTTTTATGTGTGGATTATGGGAGTTTTTATTTTCCTTGATTTTTAGGACATTATCTTTTTTAATATTTTTATTCAGTTTTTGTAAACAGAGTGCATATTTTTTCCACATGTGTGGCCTAAATGTCTCCCAAATTTACAGTATGCCAAAAATGATGCCATGGGGAATTTTAAAGCATGAAGGAAAGAGATTAAAATGGTCCTTATTTATAATCTGACCTAATAGCTGCAAGATGTGGACACATTACATAAAGATTTTAAAAATGCACAGCTCTTTTTCCCCTCCTGCGTAGTTGGGGTCAAGCCTCAAGCTTTCCACTGAACTATATCTGCAGCCCTCTGAAAGATTTTTTTTTTAAATTTTGAGACAAAGTTGTGTATTTCCTGAGCTGCCCTGGAACTATGGAAACCTTCTGTTTTGGCCTGGTCAGGCGCTGACATTACAGTGTACACCAATATGCTTGGCTGTCCATTCTTATTTAAAAGAGAAACGCTACATGTGTAGGTTGTCTTGGCCGTGGTGGGGTCAGCAGTTTGGGGTCCACATGTCTGGGCCTGTCTTCCTCCCCTCTTCCTGACTCCTCCTCCTGTATCTTTGGTGCCTCTCCTGTAAGCCTTGCCTCTCCATAGTGGAGGATACCGCTCCCATTTAGAGTAGTTGTAAATACTGAAGAAGTTCATGGAAAACTAAAGAATGCCAAGTCTTTGATAAGCTCTGTCTAGTTATTTCTATTACGAAGCTTTTTTTAAAAAATTGAGAAATAACCTAAGATTGAACTACCCCCAGTGACCTCTGTTGACATTGAAGAAATCAGCAGTCATAAGAGTAAGTACCCTGCTGTGGAGCCACTGGCTCTGAGCTCAGCTGTACAGCCTCTTCGAGGCCCTCTTCCTCCTCCCGTCTTCTGGCCTGTCCTGGGGACAGCCCAAGCAATGTCCTGTGTCGGGCCAGCTCTCCTGGGCCTGACATGATTGCATCTGCATGTGGCATTTGTCATTTTGCTAAGAACGGGTGCCCAGTGCCAGGTGGAACACACACACGGGGAGGAGCCTGCAGTCCCCTTCCACTCTGGCCACAGCACCCGTGTCTCTTTCACTTTCCCCTGCTGTTCAAAATGTACCATCGGCGAATTTCCATTAGCCATCTGAGCTTGGCTGGTTTGGGAGTACTTTTTTGGAACAGAAGTGCCTGAGGCTGGAACGGAGAATCAGGGTGTAAGGCCTAAGGAGTGGGAAGAGCTCTGCAGGCCTCTCTTCATTCCTCTCGAGCCGGGGGTGTCGCTCGAGGGCCCCAGCCCCGCAGCCTTACTTCTTGGGGCTGTTGCTTCAGAGCGTTGCCTAGCAAACCTCAGCCTCCTGTCTGCGGTGTGGACTGCTTCAGTAGCAGATGTTACAGTAACTGAGAATTTCATGTAACTTAAGTGATAAGAATAGCAAAACATTTTATTGATGAGGAAATGGGCAACTTCCTGGGACCTAGATTAAGTCAGGAACAGAGCAAGGATGCCATATCTGAGCTCTGGGCATGAGTCTTTCTTGGAAGGAGGCTTCCGGCTTCAGGTGATAAAGTTAGACCAGAAGCAGAGCAGAGGCTGTGGGCAGAGAGTTACTGATTCTGTTCTGGAGTACAAGGGATGCAGGAACCCAGCAAGCTGGTCTCAGCTGTGGGCTGGTCAAGGGATGTCCTCAAGTGGGCACATGGTGCCCAGAGCAGCAGGTGTCGGGAAGCGTGGCTGTGGCATTTCATCCCTCAAGCACTGGGATTTATGCTCATAATTAGACCACATGTCTGCCCGTAGGAGAGGAGTACAGATGGAGCAGGCAGGTGCCACACAGTGTAGGCCATGAAGTCCCACTTGTTACGCCATCTCCCTGGGTTGGGCTGTCTGGCTGAAACAATGGAACTTCATACACTGCATTATGCACGCAGTGTGAGGAGGTTTCACGTGCTCTTCATTACATACATGTGTCCATGAAGTTTGCTGAAGGTGCTCTGGGAGCTTCACTTCCTGCCAAGTAGCCTCCGAGCCAGCAGCAGCGTGGACAGGCAAACGCTTTCCCTGAGTGGATGTGGTTGTGCAGATGTGCAACAGCGCTCTCCGTGTGGCCCTGTGTGGTTCCTGTGCTGGGCCGGCATTTGTGGGCTCGCAGTGCTGGGTCTTCTCAGGCTGTTCACACCTCCTCATGCGTGCTCCTGTGTCTTGTGTTGGTTGCAGTGCTACAAAAGTTCCAAGGACCAGCAGCCACAGATGGAGCTGCCGCTGCAGGGCTGCAGCATCACGTACACGCCGAAGGACAGCAAGAAGAAGAAGCATGAGCTGAAAATCACACAGCAAGGCACCGACCCGCTGGTGCTCGCTGTGCAGAGCAAGGAGCAGGCCGAGCAGTGGCTGAAGGTAGCTCTGCTGCTCCCTGCTGGGCCCAGTGCCCTGTGGTCGCCCCCCCCCCCCAGAGGTCCTCTGCCCTACGCAGACTGCTATCGCCTCAGGACTTACCCTTCACTTCTGCAGTTTTTTATTGTCTCTGTATATGGGTCGGGTTGATTCTCCTTGGAGTTTTCTGGGCTCCTGGATGGTCACAAATAATTCTGAGTTGTTTTCTTCAAACACATCTCTGCCTTGTCCTCTTTCCTGAGATAGTGTTACATCGGTAGACTGCCCCATCCTGCCTTTTATCTTCTGTTTGGATTTACTGTTCTTTCTTTGGTCTGTTTATTTTTTCTTGCTGTCTCTTGATTCACCATGCCTCTTGGGTTGTTTGGAAGTACTGTTCCATTTGTTCCCTTCGTGGTGCTCTCGGTGTTGGTTGCCGCAGTGTCCGATAGCACAGATGAGTGGGGGATGGGGAGGGGCTCAAGGACAACAAAACTTTTCAGTTTTCAAGGCTGAAGCCAAGGCCAGGTACATGCAGGTTGTGTCTGAGGCCACCTCTTCTCGCTGAGTCCCTCATCACAGGAAAGACCTCGTCACCTCCTAGAGGTCCCACCTCTGACATCTGCCAGGGTCAGGATTTCGGTGTCTGCATTTGGCCACATATTTCGTCCATCTAGACAGTTTTCAAGAGGTGATGAAAGGCATTGGTGCTAATGACTCATGCGTTCGGGAACCGAGGATGTTGTTCTGATGTTGTAGCTTTATGTCTCTTTAAGGTTCAGAAGTGCTTCCCTCGCTCTTCACCTTCAAAGGAAATCTTTACCTGGAACTTGAAATGCCCCCGCTATGTGTGCTGTGCCTCGGGAGCGCACCGTCTTACTGAAACTTTCTGTGTGAATCTTTCTGGACTCTACTGGGCTTCAGTCACCTGGATGGCCTCACACCTGTCCTTGTGCACGTGGCCCCTTGGTACATTTCCTTGGCCGTCAGGGAGACACAGTGCCAAGGGTACCCTTGTGGATATCTTGTGGGCCACATGTCATGGAGCTCAGGCTGGGCACTGCTGAGTGGAGGATGTGCACACGCTGGTATCGCCAGCAGTCCTAGGATCGGGCACTCCACTTTGGCCATCCTTACTGGGCTTGGGAGCCACCCTCACTGCCTGCGGTGCCCAGGCAAGCGGACGGGACGACAGGTTGGATTCCTTCAACCTTCTGTTCTTTTCACCAGCACAAAGTGTCTCAGGTGTTGCCCTGCCAAGGATAGAGCCCTTCTTCCTGCTCTGTCACAGCACGCCGCTGTCCTCCTGTGAGGGTGCCACCCTCCGTGTCCCCCGTGAGGGGATAGCAGACCTCACAGTACCACCCAGGCAGGCGGACCCTATTTCCTGCTTTCGAAATCTGAAGGGTGGTTCCCCAAAACTCCAGGCATTTGTGATCTCTGTGTAGGACTGGATCTCTCTTCCTACGAGGTTCAGTTTTCTCTCTCACCAGTAGCGCATCAGAGTAGCCAGCAGTGTTAGCAAAGTTTTGAAATTTTCCTTTCTTTCTTTACCTTTTTTTTTCCCATCATGTGGGTGATATGCTGATAGCTGTAATAAGGTTTGAGGAAGACAGTCTCACACAGTGCATGAAAACCCAGCCAAACTGAAAATATAGATTAAAGAGCAAAATAAAGTTAAGAGGAGAGAAGGAGATAGATCTTATTTCTTACAGATGCATTAAGCTGTGTTTTATAAGTCTTGTCCCGGCCACATCCCGTGTTCTGTACCTCTGTTATCATTCACTTAGAATATTTTCTGACTCCTCCTCTTCTTTGGCTGTTTGGGCACGTATCGCTGACTAAGCTGTGGCTGACTTGAGAAAATCCCCTGTTGTTAAAGATCTCTATTTGATTGTCACACTCACAGACCTCAGTGAATTGGTGTCATACGATGTGTGGCGCTGCTCTGTGGAGAGCAGTTGGGGAGAGGAGGACCCATGTTCTGCAGCTGTGTGGCGCTGTCTACAGGTCTATCATCACAGTCTGTGACTATCAGGGGCCGATCTTCCCTGTCCTTATCTCTTTATTTGTTTGTTCTTTCAAAATAGCCTCGGACTTTGTAACGTAGTTTGGTGGGAGTAAGTCAGTGCGGTGTCAGGGCTCACGCATCTCCTTGCAAAGCCCACACCTTTATGATCCCTTCCTTGCATATAAAGAATTTCTGCCATGAAAGAAATGGCCCCACCTAGGTGGAAGGAGGTAAGCCAGGGAGACTGGCCGTGAGGGGCTGTTGGCCCCCTAAGCCATGGTGCTCGGGCCAGCCCCTGCTTCCTGTCTGTCCCATGGGAAGACCATATCAGGGTTATCAAAAAGGTAGAATGAGAAAGTGATGTAAACACATGCCTGGAACTGTTGGAAATAGCTAAAGCATGAGAATTTGATATTGTTCCCATCACCCTTTTAGTGCCCTGCAAAAACCCCAGTGATTCTCCAACAAGAATTGTTTCTTAACACAAATGCCAGCTGTGTCATTAACACAATCTGCTTTTACGCATTAGCAAACATTTTCACCAGCACAAAGTGTCTTAGGTGTTGCCCTGCCAAGGATAGAGCCCTTCTTCCTGCTTTGTCACAGCACGCCATTGTCCTCCTATGAAGGTGCCACTGGAGATTTGGGCTTTTGATCCTTTCATAAGAAACATGGACCTTTGTCAAGTATTCCAGCCTGGAAGACGGCATTTAAGCAGCCCACGACTTGGCACCCAGGTCTTTAGGAGCAGCCTCCAAAGCTGTCCTGTCCCTGCCTCCCTGGCACCAGCAGCTCTTGCTGACAGTGTATGTGTGCGTGTGTGTGTGTGTGTGTGTGCGTGTGTGTGTGTGTGCATGTGCTTGTGCATGCACATGTGTGCCTGTGTGTGCCTGTGCCTACGCGCATGCTCACAGATGCTGTAAGTATGAGCCATCATCCAGAGGTCAAACAGAAGACAGAGCCAAAATTCCCAGAAGCACAGTGCTCAGGTTTCCTTTAAAAATGTGCAGAGGCCATGTTTCTGGAGAGGCGAGCTCAAGTTAAAAGCAAACAAAGTTACCACAGAGCACATTGCAGCCTGTTTTCTGGAGGGTTTGTGACTTGGGGTTTGGAGCAGCCCTCTCAGATGCGTGCTGACCTTCTCCTAGAGAGTGCTTCTGAAATAGCGGTGCATTAACGTGAAGAGCTGTGGGGTAGTGGGAAGTCACACTCCGTCCTTCCCATCTGCCTGAGGTGTCTCCTGTTGTGAGAGGAGGAGGGCACAGAAGGATGATGTGTGATACAGGCCGACATGCTCTCCAGGTGCGCTGCCTGCCTCCCAGTGCCCTCTTTGTGTTGCTGCTGAGCCAGCCTGGGAAAGACAGAGCCTCGTGGCACCAGCCTGAGAACAGAGGGGAGTAAGAAAGGCCCATCAGGAAGATGTTTTTGTTCCTGTTTGGTTTTCATACTGGTCCTCATGCTGGTGCTTGGTGTGGAACGTGAGGTGCAGAGCAAGCTCAGGACCTTGCAGGTGTAGGGGGCAGGCGAGCTCACCCCCCACCAGGCACAAGGCTGGGGGCTCCAGGCTGTCCTGCTGCTTCCCTAGGGAAAGGGTCAAGGCTTTTCCTTAAACCAAACCAAACTGGTACTCTTTACTGAAGGTTTAACCATCACACAGCGGTGGTGATAGACTGACTACAAAAGTTAAATCAGCACAGACGTGATGAGCAGGAAAAGAGATGTGACTTTTCTACTGACCTTTGCCCTTGGCTAGCTTTAGAAGGCACAGGTCACAGGACAAGACAGTGTCCTGCGTCAGGCTTTCACACTTCAGTACCCCAAAGAGGAAGCCACTGCTGTGAACCCTTGCCTGCTTCCCTCCATGGAACAGCCGAGAGGCAAAGTCACTGGAACCCGGTCCAGCCGTGTCTGTTCTCAGGTGGGATCCCAGCGCCCAGCAAACTTGTAGCCTTGTGCTTAGAGTGGGCTGCAGGACTGCCCAGGTGTCTGGGGCTCTGTCTGGGAGCTCGGGCCTGACTCAGACACGGCCTGGCTCTACCGAGATAGATGGTATTAAGAAAGGGGAGGAGTGTGTCAAGTCCCGGCACCAGGACCTTGTCTGTCTGTCCAGCGCCCTCACAACCGGCCAAGCATGCGAATTCTGCAAGTTCCACAGTGAGGACCAGCGGGTGACCAGCTCCGTGGCTGTGCAGGTCTCATGGCAGAGGCTGCCCCATGCTGGTTTTCTGACTGCTTGGCATAGGTCACATTGGTGCTGATGGTCACAGTGACACACATGCTATGAAGGTTCGATGCCAGGTGCCGGCACAGACACCCTGCATATGGGGCCTTACTTTGCCTTAGCCCTCATTCTGCAAGGCAGATCTCATGATGTCTTGCTTTGCTGGCAAGAGGTTAAAGTCTTTCCTTTGAGACCTCACAGCCAGGGTTCACTGAGGGAGTAGTCAGCCCTGAAGGCCCCTATGCCTGGCTCAGGGAGCTCTTCTGGCCCCTCATCCTGCCTGCCGTTCTAAAAGGCACTTGGAAAGTCCCTTCCCGTGTGTGCCCTTTTGCTCTGGCCCCTCCCTTGGCTCAGGCTCTGCTTTCTGTTCGCAGAAGGTTTTCCCAGGGTCACTGGCTGTGAGATCTTTTCCTGTGCCCCCTCATCCTGCCCTCTCCTCTGAGTCTCTGCACCCACCCCTCCGTGCCCGTCTGTCTTTTGCACTATTCTGTCTTCTTTAGGTCCCCCTGCAGGGCCAGGAGAGAGGTCCCTTGGCTCCCTCCTCATCTCTGGCGTGCCATGTCCCCATGACTGGGGGCACTACCCTCTTGCCTGTGTCCCTCACTTCATTTCCAGCTGTGCCTCAAAAACCACCTGCCCCCTCTTCCAGGCCTGACTCTTCGTTCTTGGCATCTGTGTGCACAGCTTCACCAGAGCCTGAGAACAGAAACCTGAGCATTGGGCTGACCTGACCTGGATAGACCCAGGCTGCTTCCTCCAGATGCTCTGCATCCTAGTCCACGCCCCACCCCTGCCACAGCCTCTTCTCAGCTGCCACATGCAGCTACTTTCCCTGCGCCTGCATCATTCTTCTTTCCCACAAGCAGAACACTGTCTCCAGGCTTGTGAAAATGGAGTTGTGCCATGTTAAGCACTTAGGTGTCCCAGTGCCTGAGTGCTGCTATAGCAAAATAATTTTTAGATAGTAGAAATTCATTCCTCACAATTCTAGAGTGGGGAAGTTCAAGGTCAAGGTGCCAGGAGGTTGGAGACTGGGGAAGGCTTGCTGTCTGCACTGTAGATGATGTCTTGTCACCTTGCCCGGCATGGTGGAATGGCAAAAAGGAGACAAATAGAATCCTGAGCAGTTTTCCAGGACTCTGATCCTATTCATGTAGGTGGAAGCCACCTGTCCCAACCTACTGCTAAAGACCCATCTTCCTGCTATTGCCAGAGAATCTTTCTGGTATGACATTTGCAAGGGCAGACGCTTTCCAGCCACTGCACCATGGGGTCCCTCTAGTACCTCCCACCCACCACTGGGCCTTTGCACCCAGTGCCCCATTTTCTGTTGGCCACAAGGCACCCAGTGCTAGCTGAGTCACCCAAGAAGGGTTCCAAGTCTCTGGATCTTTGGAGGAAGCCATTTACTTCTCTGGGAAGCTCTGTCTTTTACATGGGCTGTTCTTCATGGTGCCACACAGCACCCCGCTTCTGAAAGCTCTTATGATTTTTTTTTTAGTTTTTTGAAACAGGGTCTCACTTTGTAATTCAGGCTGGTCCTGAACTCAGTCTTGAGCTCCACAATCTTCCTGCCTCTGCCTCTCGAGTGCTGGGATTACAGGTGTGAACCACCATGCCTGGCACTGTGGTATGTGGTACTGATTGCTGATGGGCATGAGTGACCACAGCAAACATTGTTGTATATAGTTACTGGGGATTGAACCCAGGACCTTGTGCTTGCAAGGCAGGCACTGGAACCACTGAGCTAAATCCCTGGCCCTGAAAGCTCTTAGGTTTATGATGAGACTCAAATGGCATGGGGTGAAGGTCTCAAGAGCAGGGAGCTCGAAGGCCCTGTGGCCCTCTGGCTCCTACAACTGCATGGAGGGTTTGGTGAGTGACGAAGCAGTCCTTCACTGGATCCTGCACCAGGGCCCCTGACTCCACAGGGCCCTGCCACCACATATGCCAGTCCCTCCCACCCCGTCCAGCTGCGTCCCTGTGGTTTCTGCCTTCAGTGGACTCAGGCAATGTCTGTTCCCTGCAGGTGATCAAGGAAGCCTACAGTGGCTGCAGCGGCCCCGCAGAGCTGGAGTGTCTACCCCCAGCCAGCGCCCCGATGCAGAAGGTGGAGCTGGAGAAGGTAACAGGCCAGGTTTTCCAGACGGGACCCTGTGCCAAGCCAGGGTACGGTCATGAAGTGCTGTGTGCTCTGAAGTGGATTTTACTTTTTCAGCAGAGGCATACACAGAAACTGTACATGCTTGCAGGTACAGCATGACTGTTAATACTCTGTGGGTAACGATCAGGTCAGGGACTTGCTGTGTCCCACCCAGGCATTTGTCATTTCCATCATGGTGGGAACCTTCAAGTTACCCAGTGTTCTAATGACATTCCCTGATAACTTTGTATTTCTAAGTGAAAAATAGAGCAGCCCTGCTTCCCATGCATTGAAATGCCTCCTTGGGCTAGGTTGGGCAGCTGTTTCTTGGGCTGTGGTTCATGTGGCTCTGCCCAGCAGCAGGTGAGGAGCTCATGGTGTCACTGGGGCAAAGTCGCTGGCTTGGGAGGAAGGCTGGGTAACAGGGCTGGCCCCTCAGCCCCAGCAGGTGCTTCCTAAACCAGCCTCCTAGCATTTGCTGCCCACAGATTGGGACCCAGCTCGGACTCTGGCCTCTCCTCACCCTCCTAGAAGGCAGAGAAACTCTTCTGGCACACAGTGGCAGCCTCTTGTCTGCTTGCCCCTCCTTGCCAGAATGTGTGGCCCTCGGTGTGGCTGCAGCACGAGCCATCTGCCTGAGCTTTGTGCGGAGCTGATACCATTTCTGTGAAGACTCAATGGCTTCCTACCATGATGTCTGCTGTTGGCAGCTTTTGCCCCAGGCACTTTCCCAGGCCTCTCTCTCTCCAGCCCCCAGCCAGGGGACAGACAGCTCCTTTTGCATCTGTCCTTGTGTTTGCCTGAGCTCCCTAGAGAAGCAGCCTGATAGATGTGTGTGGGAGGGACTGTCTGAAGGGGCTGACTCACTGTCACGGCAGGTGAAGTCCGCATCGGCAGTGCATACCGCGGGCGGGAAGGGGCCTGGAAGTCCCAGTGCAGATGACTAGAAGCCTCTGCTGGAGAATCGCTCCCCAGAGAGCAGGTCTTCCTGTTCTTCTATCAAGGCCTTCACCTGATTGGACTAGGTCCACCCACACCATGGAAGGCCAAGCCCAGAAACAGCTCCCTGGTCACACACAGAATTCACCATCTGATATTTTGACAGGACAATCTTTTTTCTCCCTGAAGGTAAAACAGGTTTCTGCTTTTTGTAGAAAATACAGAAAGTCTAGAACAACACGGACGGGTGAAAAGTCCCTCCTTGGTCTGTTCGCCCCCCATACTGCTAACCTGCCTTTCCTGTTCCTGTCTTGCTCTTACAGTTTGGGTACCTGTACTGCATAAAATTAGGCTGCTTTTTTTCTACTTCATCATAAGCAGCAAGTACCTTTGCATTTTTCCTAGCAGCAGGACGTCCATGTGACTCTTCACAGGTACCTGTCCTGCCCCACCTGTTAAGTTGCTCTCCGCTAAGCTGTGTCACATGACCCAGCAGTTCACATTTTGTGCGTGACTCTTTGTGACATCTCTGCCTCTTGCCTGAGACTGTCCTGAGAGCTGAGGTCCTAAACCAAAAGATAGACATTTGGTTTTGTTCTCTCCAGTTGTGGCTCATGTAACCAGGGTGCTCTACCAAAGGCTCAGTCTGGTCCCATTTCCAGTCACACTTTGTGGAGTCTCAGGCTCCTCCTCCTCCTCCACTGGCAGTGCTTGTCCTGGAATCACCTGAACGTTTCCTCATGTCTGCCCCAGTGTGAGGCTGTTCTTGCCCCAGGACTCCGCAGGCCAGGGGTGGGGACCAAGGGGTCCAGCCATGAGCATTTCGGGCATGCCCACCAAGTCCTATTTGGGCAACGTGGTCATAGGGCTCCCCACCTCCTCTGACCCTTTGGTGGGGACTTGTTCTTCCCTGTGAGCATTCTTAGGTCACAAGAAGACACATGACACCCCATGGTCAGTGAGTGGCAGAGGGAACGAAACGGGTGAGGAGTGAATATTAATGTGTGCCAGGGTGGTATAGCCTGATGAGAGTCTGTCATCCTGATACGTTCTCCAAATCATTTGCGAGAAAAGGTTATTTGAAGCAGGCAGGCACAGTCCTATCTGTGTTGGAATAATGTAACCACAGCCACTTGTCTCTCTCTGTTTGGGTGTTCGTGGCTTTTGTAGCCGTCTCACCCTCCAGACCACGGGGGAGCGAAGCACCGTTTCTACGCTATGCTGACTTTGGCTAGTGCTCTCACCACTCCTGAGCTGACCTGGCCGTGCTACAGCCTCACGGTTCTGGAGTGACTGGCCCTTTCTGCTTGCAGAAGCTGTCCTCAGAGAGACCCAGCTCAGACGGGGAGGGAGCTGTGGAGAATGGAGTCACGGGCAACGGGAAGGAGCAAGGTGAGCCACCTGTGCTGAAGTGTGGCCCCCTACCCGGCACTGCAGGACTGTGGAGGCCGGTCCACCCCGTCCAGCCACATCTTGGTGACTGCTGGGGCAAGTTCAGGTTTGCATCTTTCTCAAGGCCTGATTTCTAGGAAGAGAGCTTTGGGTACTGAGATGGTAAACCCACCTTCCCCCCAGAGCTCAGCCTGGTTGGCATGTGACTGTGCCTCCGTTTCCCCATCTTCAAAGGAAAAGGCTGTTGCCCCACCCATTGCCAGGACTTTTCCATCTTCCCACATAAAAATTTCATGACGCCTTGTCCCAGCTCAAACCACAGCCACCACTGTGGTATCTCTGTGGACCTGGCTGTTCCAGGACCCCATGAAGCCCTAAGGATTTGTCCCTTTGTCCCTGGCCCATTCACAACTGTGATATCTTTAGGGTTCATGTATGTTGCAGTGGGTATTAGAATTTCCTTCCTGCTCAGGACCGAGTAATATTCCACCACACAAGCTCACCATGTTTTCCTTCCTTGCTTGCTGTCTCAGACGCTCCATTAGCTCCACCTGCCTTTCCTCTTCTTGTCCTTAGTTGCACTGCAGTGAGCATGGTGAAAGATGATGAAAGCACCTTTTTAGCTTGGCTTTGTAGAAGTTCAGGTTCCAGCACAGTGGAATTTACCTGTTCGGGCCTCGGTTCTGCAAGTGCTGATCAATCCCTGGGGCTGTCACCATCAGCACTCAGGCGACACCCAGAGCCCCTGCATGGCCCTGCACTCCTCTGCATCCCGTGGCCTCACTCACCACCCCCAGCAAGTCCCCCTCGGTGTCTGAGCCCCGTAGTCGCAGTCGCAGTGGCAGCTCTGAGGTGGCTCGTTTTCAGGGCAGCATGTCTGCCAGTCCCCATGTCATCGCGGTGAGCACCAGCAGGGCCCTTTACTACTGATAAGCACAGTCCCGCCCGTGGTCAAACAGTGGTGCATCGTGCGGCCCGCAGGCATCTGGGGGATGTGTATGAAGCTTTTCCCATCTCTTTGTCAGACTCCAAGTGGAGTGGTATCCATAGGGTCTTGCAAGTCCTGCCCTCCAGCCCTCGTCCTTCAGTTTTGCCTCTCCCATGAGTGTTCTGTTGTGGGACGGTGCTTCCTAGTGCCACAGCAGTGCTCAGCCCTCTGCCCCTTCTGTCCCCTGCCAGGCTTATCAGTGTGTCTGTTCCTACTAAGCCTGCAGCACAGTGCATGTCCTGAGAGCCAGACCCGGGTCAGGTGTGTGTCCTGCACAGGTGGGTAGTGGAGGAAGCCGCTCTCCATGTGCTCCTGGAACCTGGACTCTTGGCTGTAGCCGTGATGAATCTAGCCCCGCACCTTTGCCCTCTGTGGCTGGCAGGAAGAGTGGGAAGTACCCTCACCCCGCAGCCCAGCCCCAACCCAGTGGGACATCTCACAGGACAGGGTCACTCTGGAAAGTCATGCTGTCTGCTTCCCGAATGTGGTTTTCCAGTCTGGCCTGAGTATAATTTAGTCTTGTGTGTCGGAAGCAGTCAGTGAGATGAATTGTCTGTCTCCCTGGGGACATCAATTATGTGCACTCCAAATGGCAGCGCTATCTTTAAGTCCTTTCCTGAAGCAAAATAACATCTCCTTGTTCCTGCTGCACCATTTTTATTTGTTTGTTTTTCATTTTTTGGTTGGTTTTTGTTTTGAGATGTAGGCCTGCTCTGCGGTCTAGGCTGATCTCAAATGCCTGGGTTTCAAAAGATCCTCCTGCCTCAGCCTCCCAAGTCCTGGGATGATAGGTGCACACTCTGCTGACCCTGGCCATGCTGCTGAGGTGTGAGAGACACCTCTGGTCCCTTTTCTTTGCTACTGTTTCTTCCCTCAAGGCCTCGTGATGCAGGGCCCTTGCGTAGTCCATTTGTCTGGACCACGCATAGGTGAATGCATCAGTATCTGACACTGTCTTTTGCCTAACACTGAAGTCATAGGGATACTTGGTGGCTTGGGCATCCTAACCTCTGGCCTCATGTCGCTCCTGGATGCTTGCTGTGGAGGGATTACAGCTCGGCTCCTCTGACTCGGGTGGATTTCTCTGCTGGGGCAGTGGAGAGAGTCTGAACGCCGGCACTGCCCCAAACTTTACACCACCCTTGTAGGCAACGGCCATCATCCTTTCTGTGGCCAGAGCCAGTAGCTGAAACTGCAGCTCCTCTGATGAGGTGAGGTCCCTGAGTTCAAGACACCAGTGCAGTATGTGCCAGGCGTGGAGGCTCTCAACTGCAATCCCAGCACTACAGGAGGCTGAGGCAGGATGATCACAATGGAGGTCCTGGTTCCAGGCCCTGTGGCAGCAGCGGCACCTAGCGCTGCACGCTCCCTATTCTCAGGCAGGGTCTGCGGTGGATGTGCTGAGTCGGAATCAGCAGAGGTATCCCCACACTTTCCTCCCGCCAGCTGGGCAGGAAGGCATCTAGATTCCCGTTCTCTAGAATGGAAATGAGATATTGAGGCTTTACATGCTTGCTGTGCCTGGGTGGTCACTGTCACCTCATGTCCGGACCCGGCCTGGGCCCTTGGTCACCTCTGCTGTCCTTTGCCTGCCCAGTCTGCTGGGGGCTCTTGAGTTCCAGGCCATCATTTCCCGGTCCATTCCGTGCCCAATCCTGCCTTATGCTTGCCAAGAATCGTGGAAGGGGCCAGGGAGTTAGCTCAGTGGTTCCGGTGCCTGTCTTGCAAGCGCAAGGGCCTGGGTACGATTTCCCGGTAACCACATACCATAGTGGGTGTGGAGACTCACGCCCAGCAGCAATCAGTACCACATACCACAGTGCTGGGCGTGGTGGCTCACGTCTATAATCCCAGCACTCGGGAGGCAGAGGCAGGAGGATTGCTGTGATGTGAGTCTGAGGCTGAGCTTGGGGCCAGCCTGAACTACAAAGTGAGACCCTGTCTCAAAAAAATAAAAAAAGAATCGTGGAAGGTGATGATGATTGTCTTCCCATGTCCCCATGGACTTTGGCTTTTTCTCCTAACAATGAACCAACTTCTGCTTTGCAAGTTAACCAGTGGTCCCAAGGAGTTAAGAGCCTGGACAGTCATCTGGCTCTGTGGGCGGAGCCTAGCGTAGAAGAGCTGGACGGGACCTCACAGCCCAGCCCCCTGGCCTGAGCAGAGAGGCCGGTGCCACGTAAAGGAGGGGCCAGCTGGAGCAGAGCTTAGCTGGATGGGGCACAGGTAGAAGATACCCTGAGGAGCTTTGGCAACAGTGGGGCAGGACCGAGGTCAGAGCAACTGAGCGGGGCCTTACTCAGATGCCTGACTGACTGGTGGGGACGGCCATGCCTCCAGCTGTGTGCTGAACGGTTCTCTGGGCTTTCCAGTGTGCCCGAGACAGAGGGAGAGGGGAGGGTGGCATTCCTGTGTGCATCATGCTTGAGATCACAAGGGCTTAATGTGATTTATTTAAAATCACATACAACAGTTGGCTCAGGCTGCCAGAGCAGAATACCACAGCCACCGGTGAGACCGCAGATGCCTGGCCTCTGGCAGCCTCTTCTCACAGGTGCAGCAGGGTCGATGCTCCCAGCCTCGGTGGTGAGGACCACAGTGTCCTCACCTGGTTTTCCTGTGCACACTGCATCTTCTCACAGCGACACCAACCCTGTGAACCAATCTCACCCTTGTCACAGCTTTGGGGGCTATCTCCCAGTATAGCCTCACTGGGCATCAGCTGCAGTGAGCAGGGACGCGTTCGATCCATAGTTGTGGGGCCCCCCTCAAATTCTCCTTAGCTCCTTTCTTAACTGCAGCCTGAGGTATGGTTGCCTGACAGCTGTTGGAAGACAAGAATAGGACTGGGGCCTCAGAGGGCAGGTGCCAGGCAGGGGCAGCCAGTGCCCTGTGCTGTGTGCATTTGTTCTACAGCAAACCCTGAACAGGTATGTGACATCCAGAGGGTGTGTGGTACCCCCAGAGCTGCCCACTGACCGCATCCAGTCCCTTGCCTGTTCCCTGTCGGCAGTTAGGGAGTGTGCGTGGCAGAGCCTAGGCAGGGAGCCAGTGGGAGATGGAATCATCCGCACTGCGGCTTCCCAGCGCTGCTGCAGTCACCCACAAGCCGGGTACTGATGACATGGTGTGGACTCCATACGTGGTGTCGGCCCGTGACAGTCCAGGCTCACCTGACCCTCCAGTTTTCAAGGGAAGCCAGAAACCCTTCCTGATGGTGTTCGTGGGTTTTGCGCATTGACCCTCAGTTTCTGGCTGACCGCAGCATTACGGGCAGGAAGGCAGTGAGGGTCTCAGTGCTGCTCATAGGGCAAAGCAGAGGCCCAGAAATGGCCGGGAGGACCAGCACCCCCTTTCCTGCAGGCCAGGCTACAGCTACACCACTTCCTCTGCTCTTTGACCACAGCAGGTCTTTGTCTGGAGGCTCTCACTTCAGGACCTGCATGATCTCCACGCATGCTGCCACATTGTCCCATCCTCTGTGCGTGCATCTGAGTGTGTGTACTTGTGTATGTGTGTGTGTTGTTGGAATGCATGTATATGAGCTGTGCGCATATGCAGTGTGTTCGCGAACATGTGTTGCTGGTGCACGCCCAGTGTGGGTGTTTTGCTTGTGAGGATGGCGTGGTCCCTGCACTGTTCGTTGATGAGTGTATTGCTTGTAGGAGGTGAGGATGTGCCTGGGTGCCCGTGTGCCCTGCAAGCAGCCCTGTCCCGTCCCGTGACCTGACCACAGCTGGTGCTTGGAGATGCTCAAGCTGCGCTGGAAGCGGAAGAGGGGAGCAGGTCACCCAGTGATTTGTGCTTCCTTGTTCTCATTTGACATTTACAATTTGGTGTTGTTGTTGACAGTGAAGAGGAAGAAAACCTCCAAACCAGAGGCTAAAGGAACAGTATCGAGAGTCACTGGGAAGAAGATCACCAAGATTATTGGCCTGGGGAAGAAGAAGCCCTCCACGGATGAGCAGACTTCGTCTGCTGAGGAGGACGTGCCCACCTGTGGTGAGATGCGCTTGGCCCCGCAGTGGGCATCCGACTTGAGGGGCACCCGGGTCAGCCAGCCTTGCCTGTGGGGCCCCGAGGCCTGCCATTTTCCTATGCAGTGAGTGGGTTCACGGGCATGGGGTGCCCCAGCTTCAGTCCAGATAAAAGGCCCCGGGAGGTTCTCCCAGTGCCTCTGTGGCGCTGCTGGAGCAGGACAGCGTGAGTGCAGGTGAGGGAGGTTCAGGGCAGCAGAGCTGTGGAGCTGAGGGTCGTGCCCTCGGGCTGCAAGGTCAGCCTGAGCTTCCTCCCTTCAGTTTCTAGAGTAAAGTTCCAGCCTTGCAGAGTGGGGGAGCTCCCCGTCAGCCTCACCTACGTGAGGTTTCCGGCAGCTGCTTATCCAACCCCAGAGGAGCATGTGGTGTGTAGAGCTGGGCTGAGCAGCCCTGCCCTCCTCAGACCCAGTCCAGACAGGTGCCAACAGGGAATCGAGACAAACATTGGTCCCACCCTGAGCTGTAACAGGAGGGGTCAGAGGCAAGGCATTTCCTGGGACCTGGGTCCCCACAGGGCAGCCTCCAGGAAGGCGATTTCCTGTATTCTCAGCAACCAGGTTTAGGAACTCCAGGAAGGACATTCGACTTGGCATCTTTGATGGGACTGGGTTGGAACCCAGGGTCTCACACGTGAGGCCAGTGCCATACCCTCCATCCCAGACTTTTCAGTAATTGTCCACCCAGTGTCCCTGCAGTGAGGAGCCTACCTGCTCCTGTTTGCTCCTGCTCCCCTCCCTCCTGCGGGGCTCCTACTGTTCTTCATCAAGAGTCCGTCTTGTCCGTGCATAGGGTTTTCCTCAGAGCCCGCAGACCTGTCATTTGGGCCCTTTCCCTGTCCAGCGTGTCACCCTTTGGTGTCCTGCCCTGTGAGCCTTTGCTAGAAGGTTGTGCCCACATGGACCCCTAGGGAGGAGGGGCACAGACAGCATAGTGGCCAGGTGAGGCCCAGGAGCCCAGACCATGCTGTGCTGGGGAGACCAGCGTGTCTTCATGCCTGTCCGGCTGTCACAGGCAGCCTCAGTTCTAGGACACTGTGTAATACCCACTTCTTGTGGACACAGTGATGCCTGAGGCAAGACCACGGCAGCCTGTCTGAGAGTCCAGGTGAGTGGTCGCCTGTGAGGTGGGCTTAGGAGACCAGTGGCACTGTACCAGGAGCTTAGGTCTGGGTGAACGTGTCCTTGGTTGAGGGCAACTGGGAGCAGAGTCTGGGAGCTGACCCTGCCCTCTCTGAGTCCCTCCTATGAGCAGGGAAAACTGCTGAGGACAGCTCAATGGAGGGGAAGGTGTGGGGATGCCATGTGCTGCCTCCTGTTGGCGTGATACCCTGAGAGGGGGCTTCACGGGCATTCAGGGAACTACATGTTACACTTTGGGTCCCAACCACCACCCCCAGTCAGGTGCAAGGTGGCCAAAAAGAGCACCGTCCCAGGCTCAGAGCCCTGTATCCAGTGTCTGCACCTGCCACGTCTGTGCCAGCCTCAGAGACAAAAGGCTGGAGGGTGAGGGGCACTGTGGGTGTCAGCACTGTTCTGGCCATGGCCGTGCCTGCTCTTCATGGATGCCCTTGTGGGCCCTGTTCCTCCAGCTGGTTACAAATGAGTCCTTACTGTGTGCTTGTGTCCACACCTCAGTCACAGCTGACCAAAACAGGGCCTCCCGCTGTGCCTCTTCTCTGCCTTTCCTGCAGCTGCCTGAATTCCAGAGCATCTGCCCTAGGACTAGAAGTGGGGATAACTGGCTGTGGGAGGCTTCGTGTTTGCCCCTCAGCATATTCTTTTTATTTAGTTTTGCCAGTGAGTTAAATTTGTGTGTATACATGTGTATGTTTCTGGGAATTGAACCCAGGGTCTTCAGATTGAGCTATATCTCCAGAGCTTTAGCTTTATTTACATATTTTGAGACAGGATTTCTGAGCCACTAATTGGCCCAGGCTGGGTTTGAACTTGTGTCTCTCCTGCCTCATCCTCCCAGAGAGCTAAGGTTATAGGTGTGTATGCCATGCCTGGCTTGTAAAGTTAATTTTATAGTTCTAATGAATTCTCTTCATATACTGAAAAATATTTCCTGCTTTTGAATTTGTAGCAGAAATAATTTCAAACCACTGAACTGAAATGTCCAAATTTTAAAGAGGCAGTAGCATCCTACCATAATAGAAATAGAATCAAAACACCCCAAACCCAACACAGCTAGAGCACACTGGTCACTGTGCTGCTTCCAGCTCTGCGGAGCCCCAGGGACCAGGCCTGGCTCCAGTGGCACCCAGGCGCCGGACACCTATCTGGCCTGCAGACTTTCCATGGGTGCCCTGCAGTCTCCCTGCCTGGTGTGCCCTTCCCACTGGAAAAGGGACCTTGGGCTGCCTTTGTGGGAGCGTGGGGCAGGGCTCCACAGCCCTGTTGCTTCCTGGTTACATCAGTAGGCCTGCTATCCAGGGCCACTTTCTTTTTTTTATTTTTCCCTTTTTGAAAGCGTAAATAAGCCCAAGGAAGACATTGGGATATGGTAATGTTTCATGAAGTCATGCTCTAAATACAGTGTGTCTCTGTCATGTATAATCATTCCTTTTGTGGCTGCAGTGTCAGGGAATTCACAGCACTGAGGGACCTGGGAGGGATAGATGCATGGCAAGAGTGTGTGCCTCTCACGGTTGGTGGTCAGTGCGCGGTGACCACTGCCCCTGCCCCAAAGGACTGTGCTGCCCCAAACGCTGCCCTTGTGTGACCCTGAAGTCAAGTAGTATGGATTTCCAAGGGAGCGCTGTTCCTGCTGTGGAGAAGACAGCAGCAGCCTCCTGCAGGCTGCTGAAGTCCCCAGACAGACAGGGGACCAGCCTCCCACTCGGCTTGTGTCTCAGGCTCCCTGTCCTCTCCATCTCTGGGGGTCCCTGTCTCCCCTTGTGTCTTTCCTTTCTGGGTGCTCAAGCTGTGCCGCAGCAGCCCTGCAGCCCACGCTGCTGCCTGACAATTGCTCTGCGTGCTGCAAACTAGCACCCACACGGCCCGGGTACAGCATGGGTCTGACCTAGTGGTTCTTAGAAATGCCATCCTGAGTGTCGGCTCATGCCCAGACTGACCCAGACTCCCTATAGGGGCAGCAGTTCACAACCCCCACCCCACAGGCTTTTGGTGTCCGGTTACTGTGGACGGTGTCTGAGCTACAGAGAGCAAACGCTGGCATGACCAGTGCTTGGGTGTGCAGATGCCAGGGCAGACTCCGCACTTTGAAACAGGGCTCTCCTTTCAAATATCAACCGTACCTGACTGGGCTAGATTATCCTGTGAAGCCCATAGCTGTTCCTGCCGTCTTTAGTACCCGAAGGGCATTGGGTCTGCTGTACCGAATGCTCCCTCCTTTCCCTGCAGTCACTCCTAACTATGTAAAGCACTCAAGGGCCCTAGCCGACTTTAACTGGTGCTGTGTACACCAGGGGCACGGTACGGCCCCTGAGCTGCTGGGCTGTGTCTGTGCTGCCCTCCTTCCTCCCGGGATCAGCAAGTGCATGTTCAGCCAGACACAGACCTTGACTCAGTGTGTGCCTAGTAGATGTTGAGCAAATATCTTGCAAATATTTATAAGTAATAGATAAAGCCTCATTTTGGGCCCTGCACTTGCCACTGTTTTAGTTTCATGGTGTAGTAATAAAGTGTGTAAGACTCGGCACATGAGAAAATAAAAAGTGTTCATCCCTTTCAAAAAGCCTTCTGAAACCAGAATTTCATTTGCTTTTTAAAACATGTTTCAGCCACATGCATGTGTGCATGCCTGTGTGCCTGTGGGCATGAATTGAGAGGCTGGATGGCGTGGGTCAGAAGCCCTTGTTTCAGCCTGGTCCACGTCACAGGCACTGCTCAGCAGCCCAGCTGGCCTTACGGAGAGCGGCATATGCTGTGCCATGGCATGGCAGCTGACAGTGAGCTATCTCTCTTACCCCATTTCTGGAAACACACATCTTGTGATTGTGAAGACTGAGACTTTCACTTCCTGAATTTGAGGAGAGAGTTCTTGTAGTTCTGTCACTTGTGGCAGTGTCTCTCTCTGCCATACACCAAGGGCAGTGTGCCCTGCCTGAGGCAACACTGCTGGTCCACGGGGAGCTTGCTAGTGGGCACAGCCTCGTGTTGGTGCCAAGGTGCAGCGTGAGGTGGACGATGCCTTGGGCCTGCGGGTGGGACCACAGACCAAAGTGTCTGCATTCTCCAGTCACCCCCAGGTTTGGGATTGTACCTCTCAATCAGCACCTCAGCTGCTGCTTTTTGAAAAGCTTCCATTTTCAGAAAGTTTTCTTGTCACATTAAACCAAAAATCCACCCTGCCCTGATGTGTGTGTACTCACCAGCGCTTGTGGCTTCTCACAATCAGTCCACACCTTTTTGATGAGTCTCTTTGGCTCCTGGAAGGCAGCTGTCTGATCTCCCCTCTCTGCCAGTCCCCACCCTTCACTGAGAGACAGTCATCTTCTCCATATTGCAAACATTAGACACCTGGAGCTGGTTTTAGCCCATGTGATGCCAGAGCCCTGGAGGTGGCCTCTGGCCTCAGGAAGCTGGAGTCCCAGTTGGTAGTGATGCTGGTTTATGTGAATTGGCATCAGAGCTGTGGGTGTGATGGGACTATTGTGTGTAGCATTTTCTCTGGGTCTTCATTGAGGAGACACCGGCAGGGCCCAGCCGGCCACCTCCCCCAGCGCTAACCTCCCCCTGTTGCCTTGCAGGCTACCTGAACGTGCTCTCCAACAACCGCTGGCGGGAGCGCTGGTGCAGGGTGAAGGACAACAAGCTTGTCTTCCACAAGGACAGGGCTGACCTGAAGACACACATCGTCTCTGTCCCCCTCCGTGGCTGCGAGGTGATCCCGGGCCTGGACTCCAAGCACCCCCTCACCTTCCGGCTGCTGCGCAATGGACAGGAGGTGGCTGTGCTTGAGGTACGGGGTTTCCAGCGGCCACTCTCACTGCTTCTAACGGAGGCTTCCCTGCCCAGCCATATTCTGCTTCCCCCGCCAGTGCCCTCCCAACTGGTGAGGGCACCAGTGTAGAATGTCCCTTTCCATCTCCAGTCTCTGCCTTCCCCAACCCCCGTCTCTTTGAGTAGTGCCAGCAGTGCCGCTGGCACCAACTGTGCCAAGGCTGGTCATGTTGCACTCATCAGGTTCCCGGGCTTCTGTGTTTCTCTTCCTGTAGTGTTTCCTGGACGTGAACCCCAGAGCTCCCAGGGGGTGGTGTCTGAGGCTCCCCCGGGGCCGGTGACATCCCGGCTGAAATGCTGTCCCCCAGGGCTGCCTCAGAGCTGTGCCGAATGAGTCCTGACCCATCCTTCAGGTCGCTCTCAGCTTTATTGATGGGAAGGCACGTGGGGCTGCCCACTGGCCCTGTGGACAGCGAGCCAGGGTGTCTCTGGACTCTGGACCATTGGCTTCCACACATTTTATTTGTTTGGCCACTCGATTATTCACCAAGTCAGAAAAAAGCAATTAAAACTGATAGCGACAACTACAATTTTTTTTTTTTTTTGAGACAGTGTCTCGCTTTGTAGTTCAGGCTGGCCCTGAGCTCAGCCTCAAACTCACATCACAGCAATCCTCCTGCCTCTGCCTCCCGAGTGCTGGAATTACAGGCATGAGCCACCACACCCAGCATTATGGTATGCGGTACTGGTTGCTGCTGGGCACAAGTCTCCATGCCCAGTGTTGTATGTGGTTACCGGGGATCGAACCCGGGTCCTTGCACTTGCAAGACAGGCACCGGAATCACTAAGCTAACTCCCCGGCCCCTCCAAATTTTAATTTTGGAAAATTGCCCTGTTTCTCTTGTCCTCTTAGCTCATTTCACACCCCGTTTTCATAGAGAAGTCTTCTTCCTTTGCCTCACCCTCCACACTGCTATGGCTGTTGTAAAGACAATCACATACTCTTGTCTCCTCATATTTACGCTGACGCAGCTGGAGGATTCTCGGAGTGCGTGTGTTTCTACTGTGTGGTCGCAGAAACAAGGCTGTCTGAAGCTCCAGGAAGGGCTGGCATGAGATCACAGTCATACAGAGCCAGACCTTAGAAGCTAATGGGTGCAAGGTATAACCAGCATCAAGGTGCCCAAGTAGGCAGGGTACCTGGCCTTGAACTTGAGGAAGGAGTTTGTTTCAGGGGCTGTTTTCACACTATCAGCCTTTTGTTTGGTGAGGGGAGGCTGGGGCCCAGAGAAGTAGCCCAGCGTCTCCTTCCAGGGCTGGAGTCCAGACCCGTCAGGAACAGCCCACAGGACCGGCTGCGCCCCCTGGTGGTCTCTCTATAGTCGCACAGTCCTGCCTATGAACTCACCCTCTGGAAAGCCCCAGGCAATCCCAGCTGTGTCTCATATCCTGGTCACAGTGGAGCCCTTTGGCTTCTTCGTCCTTTGGTCCAACACCCACTCCAGGCTGTGTTCAGTGTCCTTGGTAAACATTTATGAGGTCTGGACAGGGCATGCTGGAGCTTGGGCAGAGGTGTTGGGGTGTGTGGGAAAGTGCCAGGCAGGCACAGCGGCAGCCCGTCCTGGAGCACAGGGCCAGGCTAGCTCACCTGAGGGCCTCAGCACCCGGAGGTATGTTCCCTGAGGGTGCCAGAGAGCAGGCTTGGTTCCAAGGGACAGCCAGGCCTGGGGCCAACCAGTGTCCCCCTGTGAGACAGGCCCAGGGACAGGAGCCCAGAAGAGCCACCTTGTTGTAGAAGTGCAGCAGTTCAACCTAATTAGTATCAAAATGCAGTGAGCAGCCAAAAACTGTGGTTCGCGCTTGTCCTAAGACATTTTCCCTTTTATTTTGAGATGTTTCAGAGTGACAGATGTTACCGGAATAGAGTCAAGGGCGCTGTACACCCTTTACCCAGGGGCCCCAGACAGTGACCATTTCCCTGGCCCCTCCAGCATCTATGAAAAGTTTCCAGGATCTTTGTCATTCCCATGTCCCCACTTCCAGTGTGTCCCCAGTACCACCCTGTGTCTGGCAAAAAGAAGAGCAGTCACCAGAACCACGGCGCAGCTGTCAGCACATTACACCGTGTCCTGCTCTTCTGCGCTACCTCCGTCCTGCCCTAACTTGCCAATTGCCCAGCCCCATCCTTTCCAAGCAGGAAGAAGGCTGTGTCACATGTGGCCTCAGGTGCCAGGTGTCTGCCGCCACCCCTGTCTGTATAGTTTTAACCGCTCACACTAGCCGAGGGCACAGACCACCACCACCACCCCTGCATAGGTGCTGTTTGCTGGCACTGGAAGCCCCTGAGCAGGACCCTGGGGAAGTGCCGTGACTGTCGGGCAGGTGTCAGTGTGTCTCTATCCTGATGTGTGAATTCGGACCCTTGTTTGCTGCAGTCCTAAGACATTTGAACAGTCTTATGTGGGAAAGGCCTCTGAGAGGCTGCTGTCCTGCCAACCTGGGCATCGCGAGTGACCTGCCCGAAACAGTCACCGAGCACATGGCTGGCTGGGCACCATCCATAGCACAGTCCTCTGCAGCTGAGAGTTAGTGCTGCAGTGAGGAAGACAGCGCCTTCCTCTGTCTCATCAGCCACGCACCCACGAATGTGCGTGTGGGTTACAGTCGTGCCTACCCCTCTATTAGTGCGGTCTGTGTCCATCAGGTTCCTTTTGCAGCCTGCCCTCGTGGCCTCTGCTGTATCCCTGGCAATCTTCAAAGGCTTAGCCCAGTGAGGGGCTCCTGGACACTCTGGTCCCTTCCCTCCTCAGGCGCACTCAGCTCTTCCCAGAGCACGAGGCACTGCCACACGGAGCAGCGTGGAAAAGCTGGCTCTGAGCCAGGTGTGCAGAGCTGTCACCACTTGGAGGCCTTCACAGGGGACACATCAGGCAACATGGCGAGCTGTGTACTCACATTATGATGCACACACATGCTCATGCGTGTTTGGAAATCGGTGCACACACCACCCACCCTCGCCCACAGTCATGTCTCTGTGTCTGCTCGTAACTGAAAGTCCCTGTGATCCCTGGTTTGGGTCCCAGTGCTCAGGGACACTTTTCAGAGGCCTGTGGGGACCCTTCCTAAAATGTTCCATAGTTCATGAGGAGAACTGAGCAGCTCAGAGGTAGCCACACGCCTCCACCATGTATGCTGTTAGTGCTTCTGCACAGCCTCTGTGGAGCAGCTGCAGACATGGCACAGGGTTCATCAACGCCACTCTCCACGTTGCTGGGCACGAATCCAGGTGCATGCAGGTGGGACACACGCTCCACCCCAAGCCGCGGTCCTGTTCCTGGCAGAGATGTTGTGAGGAAGGACTACACATGGCAAGAGATCACAGCGGTGACTTCCAAAGTCCGAGTGCTCAGCCCAGTTCATTTAGCAAACACTGATGCTCTGCCTCTGCGTGGTGGCCCCTTCCACTGCGCTGTGATGGGCCCCTGTGGCCCTGGATTGGGACATTTTGTCAGGTGGAAAATATCAGTGCCAGCCAGGGTTACTAGCATTCAAAAGGAACTTCTTAGTTGTGTCTCTCCCTAGCAGAGAATATAATCGTAAATCCAATTGTCCTTAAACTTTGCCTATATTTCTTTATTTATAAAATTTATAATTTTTGCCAGGTATGGTGGTGTACACCTGTAATCCTAGCACTGTGGAGGCTGAGGCAGGAGAGTCGCTGCAAATTCGAGGCCAGCCTGGGTTACATAGTGAGTTCAAGGCCAGTCTGAGCTACATAGTGAGACCCTGTTTCAAGAAACAAATAACAAAACATTTATAATTTTTATAAAATAAATTTCATTTGCTTTCAACATTCAGTCTGTTCCTGCATTTGATAGCTCAGTTTCCCCTGAACTTTAAACACCGTTGGTAATTTGATAGTCACATCTGCTTAGATCGAGCACGTACCCTTATAAAACGTGATGTCACTGGTTTTCCAAATCACCCCACAAAGACAGCGTACACATGGTGCATTTAACTGTAGTGGTGGGTCTCAGCCGTATGGGGAAGCAGACCACACTGGGCTGCTGGACTGTGGGGATGGCCAACTGGTGGAACCTTCCTGCCTCTACCGACAAACAATGGCGTTGCGGGACCGCTACCTTCGCTGGTGCGGAGCTTTTAGCGTTCCCACCGTGCGGCACCCCCAGCCTCCACCAGGGCAAATGAGGCCAGTGAGGGAGACAGTGCAGACAAGGGCTGGTTCTGCCCTTGGCACCTTCTCCCGTGCCCGCTGTGACCTGCCCCTCAGGCTGGGCCCTCTACCATGCTCCCCTTCTCCCTGCCTCCCGGGCAGTGCCTGAAGTTGCTTCCATGACAGTCTTTGAAAGCAGAGCTAGTGAGCTTGGGTTCAGTGGGGAACCTCCCTCCGCAGGCCTCGTCTTCTGAAGACATGGGCAGGTGGATTGGGATCCTGCTGGCGGAGACGGGGTCATCCACAGATCCGGGTGCCCTGCACTACGACTACATAGACGTGGAAATGTCGGCCAACGTCATCCAGACCGCCAAGCAGACCTTCTGGTAAGCCCGCACCTGCCGCATGCGTCTTTCCTGGGGTGCCTTCCTGAGCCTCTATGTAGGTATAGGTGGGCTGAAGACCTTCCCTTCTGTTACTCTGCTCCTCATTTTGCTCAGATATTTTTTATCATTTCAACTCTGTGGACTTCAGTTAGGGCAGCAACTGGTCTCCTGTCCAGGGACCAGGGAGCAAGTGTTTGGCCTGTGTGCCAGGTGTTTGCTCTCCTAGCCACTCAGCACTGCCATTTTTATAGGAAACAATGTTGAAGTGACTAGTATGACAATAAAACTTTATCTGCAAACAGGCTGTGGCCGGATTTGGCCTGGGGCTGCAGTTGGCTGATTCATGTATCCTATGCAACAGAAATCCTGTACATTGCCACAGTGAGGACAGCTTAGCACTTTGTTTTAAATTATTACTTTCACATAGTGCTATTCTGTGCAAAAGCATTCTTTTCCACCTAGGTATTTCTTCCTTATCATCCTGGCAGAGATACTACCACACAGTTCTCTACATGGCCCGTGAATGCTGGGGCATCAGAGACCCACTGCAGCAGGTCACAAGGTCTGGACACTCCCTGGCCTGACAGGCAATGGCCAGTGGGCTGACACCTCCACCTGAGGTGGCTGTTACTGTTTTAAATGAGTAGATCCTCAGATTCTCTCCACATGCAGTAGCAGCGGCCCAGAAACCTAGGTTGGGTGCCAGTGGCATAGCAGTGCGTACGCCGAGGGTGGAAGGTGTCTGGTGAGTGCGCCATGTGGCTGAACCTTCCAGGCCTTACCAGACAGGTCTGTCACTGGCACCCGGCATAGGTGCCCTCTGGTGGGCTGCTGGCCGGCTCTGTTGCTCTTACAGGGGCCCTGCCCTCAGCCACGGTGGGCCTGTATGGGCTGAGCGGCACCCATGGTGGGCAGTGACAGAGACAGAGGTAGCCACTCTTTATTGACCCGTGCCATGTGTGGGAATCGCTCTGTGCTACTGGCACGTGGTGTCCCCATCCCTGCTGCCCCGAGTAAGCACCATGTCTGCCTGGCTGGACTGAGCGTCTTTTCCACCTGGCGCTGCATGATAGCCCTGATCACTGACCTCACAAGGATGTGCTGATGGTGAGAGGGGATGCCAGGCCATCTTGACGCCCTTTTTTCTCACCCCAGCTTCATGAACAGGCGCGGGGTGTCTACCAGCCCCTACCTAGGGGGTACCACCAACGGCTACTCGCACCCCAGCGGCACAGCGTTGCACTACGACGACGCCCCGTGCATCAGCGGCTCGGTGAGTGTCTGCGGCCTCTGCCTCCATCTAGACAGGGGTCCCGGGTTGTTACACCTGGGCTCCGAGCCGCCACTGGGAACACAGGGACCTGGGGACCCCAGCATTGTCATCAGCCACACATCTCTGCCCACGGTAAGACAAAGCCGGTGGATGGTGAGCTCCCCGCTGTGGCTGGATGGGGTTGGCACGACACAGGATGAGTCGTCCACAGGCAGCTACTTCCCAGCAGAGGAGGGATCCGTGGTGCCACTCAGGCTGCCTGTCCCTCATGACCCTGCCTAACGGTGCTGCCCACAACGTCTGAGCTGCTTCCCGGTAGCCTTGGGGGCCACTTTGTCTGTGATATCTGCAGGAATCTGGTACTGCAGCGCGTGCGGCCTCCGTGTAACCCTGGGTCTGGCTGGCCCATGCTTGTCCCACAGCTGCACGTGGAGCATCCTCTCCAACTGCCCACCAACACGCCCAGCCAGGCCACCTCCCCTGGGCACCAGCTCGGGTTTTCAGGACCACAGGAGCTTTTTTACTTTCTCTTCTCTCCTTTGGCAGCAGCACTGGGGGATTAGACAGTGCTCTCTACTGCGAGTGAGCTGCATTCTCAAGCGTTTGAATTTTTTGAGACACAGTATTACTGAATTGCTCAATTACCTGAGTTGGGCTGGAACTTGAGTCCTCCTGCCTCAGCCTCTCAGAGTGCTGAGTTACAGAAGCTTCTGAAACAAAGTCCTGAGGAGCTTTGCGGCCATCTTGCTTGAGGCTTCTCCTCAGGCCTCCTCCGTCAGCTTTCCCGTGTGCCGTGCCAGTGACCCGGTGACTTCCTCTTCTGAGGGCTGCATTGGTAGTTCTGTGAAGTTTACTCTTTATATCCTTGACTTTAGCAACATCCTGGCTTCAGCATTTTTACCCGTTTAGCTTTTGCATTGTTCAAACCAAAATGAAAGCCCACAGTTCTAATCAAGAAGCAATTTTTTTTTTCTTTTTCTCAAACCAGGTCTCACTATGTAGTTCAGGCCAGCCTTGAACTTACCATGTAGTCCAGGCTGGCCTCGAATACAAGATCTTCCTGCCTCAGCCTCCCGATTGCTGTCATTACGGGCATGTTTTCTGTCAAACCTGACACTTCTGTGGGTTCCTGTCACTGCTTCCAAAGTCTTCCTGTGATTCAATCCCTGGTATTTTACGAAAATGATGGCATGGCCAAGATTTTAGTAACTCTAGACAGTGTCCTGGGCTGTCGGTGCACAGTGGTCACCTCTGTGTTTATCTGTGTCGCTTTTGGATGGGGGTGCATGGCCCCAGCCCTGCTGAGGAGGCATGAAGTGATTGCAGTTTAATCTTTTCTATTTTTATAACAAAAGACTGTAATTACTGTCTGGCCCAAGGAGCTCAGCAAGAAGAATGTGAAAATAGGATGGAAGGAGCAGGCGTATGAGTTAATATTCCTTTTATAGTGCAGAGCAACTCTTGAGGACCTTAGGATGTGAAGGGCCGGCAGCAGCTGCAGTTCGGATTTTATTTATACACAGAAGTGACTGTGTGCTAATGGTCCCTGTCTGCAAAGCACCCTGCGGTTTTCTTAGCCCTTTCCTCTGGGTTTTCCCTAAACAGTCCGCGTCTCCCTTCATCTGTTTCTGGGCTGGGGCCGTGTCCTTCTTTGACTGTGTCTGGCTGGGTCGTGGGCTGGTCTGGATCCACGGAGTGGGGACTCAGGCGTGTTGACTGACTGAGGCTGCGCCCCGTGGGCTCTGTTCTGGTCCCTGAGCCCCAGGATGGCCTGGGTCAGTGGCACGGTGTGTCCAGCCCTGTCTTCTCCAGTGAGGTGTCTCTGCCCATGGTAAGAAACTTCTGCCTCAGTTTCTCCTAGGGAGACTCAGACTGAGCATGGCAGGGTGCAAAGCCACTCAGACCCTTACCCAGAGTGCAGCAGGGGCTGAGGGCGTGAGGAGCCCTCACAGGGTCGCACCTCCATCCCCTGGGCCGGCGTCCCGGGCTGTGTCAGTGACCTGGCCCCTTGCTCTGAGTTCTTTCCACGTCCTGCCCAGAGGTTGGTGACTGGAGCTTTGGTGACTGGAGAAGGAACAGACAGATCAGTATTTTATAATTTGAAAACAAAACCCTCATAGTGCAGTGGCTCTGGGAATGACAGAAGGGAAAGTAGTTTCTGTAAGACCCGAAAGTAAAGGGGCCCTGGTGAGCCCCAGCTCTGCGTGTGTGTGTCTCTGTGACACCCCGGGTCTCTGTACGTGAGTGCTAGACGCTGCTAACACCTGGCTTGCTGACCTGCTCTCTTCCTGTCCGCACAAACGCAGGGCTGTGCGCTGCAGTGGGACGCGGAGGACGGCGGCCTTCCCTCCTGCTGCGGCCGGGGCCCGGGAGAAGAGGTGCTGTACGATAATGCGGGCCTCTACGATAACTTGCCATCTCCGAAAGTCTTTGCTCGCCCCTCTCCTGCTGACCGGAAGGCTTCGCGACTGTCCTCTAACCACTACAAGTCCCCTGCCTCAGGCCTGCCCTGCACCCCATCTTCTGTCACTAACACCTCTTCTATGGGGAGGGCGTCTCTCGGGCCGAACGTCCAGGTACAGCATCACTTTTGGGTTGGTGGAGCCGCCTGAGATTCCTGTCCACTGGGTCTTTGCTGCTGTGGGGTGCTCGTGGGGTGCAGAAACATACCCAGGTGAAGCGTAGCTTCTTCCTCAGCCAGAAACTCCCCAGGGGCAGTCCTGGCTGGTGCGAAACTGACAGAAGCGCTGCTTCATTCCACTCTTGGGAAGTTTCTTCCTGAGGCAGAGGAGAGCAACACTGAGGGGGGACAGATAGCGGGAGCCTTGAGCTGGCCCCTTTGCTCCCTCTGTCTGGCCCCATGACACACACTAACTATGTCTTCTGAATCTCTGATCTGAGAATTTCTTATGCTTTGCCTGGAGATGTGAGCACCTCGCTTAATAATCCTGCTGGCCCCAAGGAGCGGCACGCTTGGCACTCGCTTCCCTCTTTCCCTGTACTCTTGAGACGCAGTGACCACCCAGTGGGGTCCAGAGCCCCAGATGATGTGGCGTTCGCAGAGAAGCGCCTGCCCCGGGGTCGGAGCTTGCTGGGCAGATTCTGACGCCGGGAGGCTGAGGCCAGGTGGCTGTGTGCTGGGTGCGGGCACCGCTGGTCTCCACTGTTGTTGTGAGAACCTCTGCCCAGTCCTGGCTGGCGTGTCTCATTTTCTCAGCAAGCACCATCTGTCCCCACTTGCCCGACCTTCCGCCTATGTCAGAGCCGCCTGCCCCTGCTGGCCCCATGTACGGCTCATAGAAGTTTTCTGTTACTGTTGCGTATCTGTTTTTTGAGACCTATTCATAGGCTGGATTGCAGTTTCCTGTCCTCTTGTGGCCAGTTCACGGAGCCCACAGTGCGATGCTGAGACTGTGCCACACTATGTGGGTGGCCATGGTGGCTATCACCGTTAGGGGCCCCACAAGGAGAGACTGCAGCTCAGTGTTTTCTCACGTGCCGACAGAGGCTCAGAGTTTTCCTTACTTGCTCATGGCTCCTAGAGGGGCAGGATGGGGACGAGACGCCAGGCTTCCCCCTCCGCCTGTGAAGAGTAGGACAGTGTCAGATGGTGCCTGGGGTCAGGCACATCTGCACCGAGCCACTGTGTCCCCAGCCAGGGTCCTGGTGGCGCTGCCTAGTGCCAGCTCTGGGGGCGTCTGGCTGATGAGGCAGCAGGAGTGCTGTGGGCCACCCAGGACTCGCACAGCACCAGGTCTGGGACCAGACTGGTTCCCTTCTTCATTCTGCTCCCTGACTGTCCACGGTTCTGCTTCAGAGACTGAGAGAAATTACTGCAGGGGAAAAGGGATTTTGTTTCTGGGGTTCTTTTTTTTTTTTTTTGGCCTGCTTTGTTTCTAATTCCCTGCATGTATTCCGGCAGCTCAAGGGTAAGAAGCCTCCTGCAGCATCTAACGGGGTGCCTGGAAAAGGCAAGACTCTGAGCACTCAGCAAAAGAAGGCAGATGTCACGGCCGGCGTGAAGCGCACAGCTTCAAGTGAGTTCCCACCAGGCCCGCCGCCTGCCTCGAAGTGGAGGCCAGCTGAGCTGCTCAGCGGTCCAGTGCAGGTGTGGGCTCCGAGGGCGGTGCCCCTCTCTGCTGAAACGGCGAGAACTCCTAACCAGGCTCTGCTGCTGTGCCTCAGACGGAGGCCGCACTGGCCTGGTCATGGCTGCAGTTGAAGAGCAGGATCAGGGGTGGGGGAAACCCCAGGACGCCTAGGACACCTTGGTTCTGCTGGGGTCCACTGGGGCCCACAGCCAGCCCCTGTGGCTGGGCCCTATGGGCTCATGTGGCGTCAGCCTTGGTCTGGGTGCTATCACTCATCTCTCAGCAAGTGAGAGAGCTCCATGCCTTGTCGGCTGTGCAGGGGTCACATGGGCGGGTCCCAGAGCCAGGATGGGGATTAGCTTCCAGAGCCAGGGTGGGGTCTGGCTTTGGGCCACCAGCGGTGGGCAGGGCAGAGGCTGGGAGGCAGAGTTCAGCTCCGCTCTCAGAACCTGGAGGGTCGCTGTCCCCCAGGCACATCTGCTTCTGGCCTCCTGCAACTCTCGCCACTGTTGCCTTGGACTCAGACCTCAACTTGTCCAATCTGAAGCAGCGTCCCTGGTCACCCAGCGACAGGACACCTCCACAGGCAGCTGTATCCTGGTGGGGGGGGTCAGGCTACGCACAGGCCAGTGGCCACCACCCTCGGGCTCTGTGGTGCAGTTTCGAGGCAGGAGGTGGAAGAAGGGAAAGGAGAGCTGGGCATTTGAGGCTGGGGCTGCTGTGCAGCACAGGGCTGCTGCTTAGGAGCAGGCCGCAGTATCTTCATAAACTTTTGACCCTTCTCTTGCTCTCGGAACTCATTCTGGGAGACAGGGAGATGGCAGAGAGGTGCAGTCTCATTCTTACCGGGGTCTAGCAAGCTGACTTGCCCAGCCTGTCTCCCCAGCGCCCCTCGCTTTCCTCGCATCCTGGGGTTGGTTGACGTTCATGGTTTATAGTGCTGTGCGCTGGGAGAGGCACTGCTGGCAAAGGGATGCATTGCCCTGAAAAACTCTGCTAAGCCGGCTAGATATCTCATGACGGCCCTTTCAAGTTAGGATTCTTCCTAGTGGTGAGGCCTATTTTAGTTTCTGGGTGGTCCATGCCTTGATTCTGTGAGGTCTTATGTAGGGGATTTTCATTAATCTTGGTGACATCTTATGGCGATAGAAGACAAAAAGTGATTGTGTTGTGTTTTTGCCAGTAAACTCAGCTGGTCTTCTTACATTCTGTATGGAGTTTACCGCACAGGGACCAGAAGACAGGGACATTTACAGGTTATTATTTCTCTGTCTACTTGGGGACACTGTAGTATAGACACAATGAGTAGTTTGAATTTGGTTGCCTTGGCAACGAGTGGCAGCAGGTTGGTGTATGTGACCGAATGATGTCCTCAGCCACCAGTTCCTGCAATGCTGAGCTGCGGTTCTCTCTAGGGAGAGGACTCTGGTGCAGAGTCATAACTGTCCCATGTTTCCTTGGAGCCACGGTGACCTGTACCTTGGTACCTGCGAGCCCACCATAGGCAGGTGCTGGCTGAAGCCCCACTGTCCCAGGGACAGGGGTCTGGGGCTGTTGATGTGTGGCTCTTTCTGTAGCGACTCTCCCAGAGCAGCCCCGTCTTGTCTGCTGTGTGGACAGAAGTTGGTCCATGTGGGTCACACCCTCGGGGCTGAGTCCCGGTGACTGGCCCTCAGGCCATCCTGGGCTTCTGACTGGTTGGGGCGTGGCAGGCCCTGGAGGGAACACCACAGCAGTCTCTTCTGGTCTCACTGAGGAGCAACTGATGTGACTGAAGCTTCTAAGCTGCAGCCCTTGATCTTTCTGTCGGAAGGCGCATCTTTTTGGGATGTTTTTCCAGAAAGGCATTTCCTAGGTCACACCATGAAAGGCCAGTGTAGGAAGGGGCGGTGGTGGGTTAGCACCCATAATCAGCCCCGAAGACTGAAGCAGAGATGTCAGCCAGTCTGAATCTCTCCAGCCCTCGTTTCCCCCTGCGCTTCCTTCACTATGTAGAATACTCACTGGTGTCGGGCTCCGTGGAGGGTGCTGTACCCTCACAGCCCGTGGAAGGCCTTGCCACTCCTCACAGATGAGGGCACGTGGGCACAGGGACACCAAGACCTTGTGCAGGGCCACAGCTCCCAGCACCAGGCGGGGCCCGTGCACACTGCACTGCTTCACCGCCTGCTGCCTCGGAGTCAGAGCAAGATGGGGTGGGAAGGGAAGGGTGGGGCCTGAGACCCAGACGAGAGTCCAGAGGGGACCCAAAGGTGACAAATTCCTGTGCATCCAGGTTACTGAACCGAGCTTCCTGCAGGTGGATGAGGAGCTCCCGGAGGGGAAGGGTTGAAGGGCTCTCCAGGCTCCAGTCATTGTACCCCTCGCTCCCGAGGGCCATGGAGGCCTAAAGGGTCACTCTCCCCTTCATCTAGCCCAGCTTTGCGGAGTGGCTGGGGCTACTGTCTCTGAGCACCACCCATGCCTGCACCTAACTTCCTGCTGCTTCCTCAGATGCTGACCAGTACAAATATGGGAAGAACCGGGTGGAGGCGGATGCAAAGCGGCTGCAGACCAAAGAGGAGGAGCTGCTGCAGAGGAAGGAGGCGCTGCGGAACAGGCTGGCGCAGCTGCGGAAGGAGAGGAGAGACCTACGGGCCGCCATCGAGGTGAACGCAGGTAGGGAGGGCTGTATGTGTGATACCCTTCCCCACTCACAACATGGGTGGCTCCGAGGCTGTGTATGTGGTAGTGTGGGCAGTTCTCTGGGCCAAGCTGCTCTGGGGCAGAGGCCAGCCCTGACCCTGGGCCACTCAGTGGTGTCATCAGACTCCAGCTCCGGTCTAGACCATAGGGATAGTCAGGATAGCGAGGCTGGTGTCCCTGGGCTCTGACGGGTCCAAGTCCTATGCAGGCTTTCGAGCCAGTGGCACTTTGGTAAGTGAAAGGCTGAAGCCCAGAGCACAAAGCCTACAGTATAAAGTGCCTGGTCTTCCCCAGCTCAGCAAAGCCAGGGCCTGGGCTGGTCCTGGGGAACCCCGCATGCCGCCTAAGACTCCAGCGCTGTCTCTGTTTGCAGGCAGGAAGACCCAGGTGGTGCTGGAGGAGAAGCTGAGGAAGCTGGAGGAGGAGTGCAAGCAGAGGGAGGCGGAGCGCGTGAGCCTGGAGCTGGAGCTGACCGAGGTGAAGGAGAGCCTGAAGAAGGCCTTGGCCGGCGGCGTCACCCTGGGGCTGACCATCGAGCCCAAGTCGGGGACGTCGAGCCCACAGGTGAGCACCTTCCCCGCATGCACACAGGCCACAGAGGAGCTAGACTGCGGGATAGCGTGTTGTGCGCCCTGGGCTCTGCAGTCCTGGCCTACGTGGCTGAGCTCTAGCCATGCACAAGCCTCAGTCACATCACAAGGTCCGGAGCCACCCTGCTTCTGTCAGCAGCCAGTGCTCAGGCACAGACACAGCCTTGGCTCGGCGCCATGACGGTGGGCTGTGCTGAGGCCCTGGGCCTCCTGAGGGTCCTGCTTCGTCTTTGGCCCTTCTCAGCTTCCTCTCTAGCAGTAACCCCCAACTCATTCCATCTTGGACACATTCTGCCTGTTTTCCTGCATATCTCCCTACCCTTGGCGACAGTAGTCCTTTCTCTGTGTCCCGGCCGCCCACACCCTGCCAACCTCTGGGTCTCCCCTCCTGGGCGACTCTGGGGCCCTGACCCAGGAGGCACTTCCGCTCTCTCCCCTCTCGGACTTCAGAGGCCTTTTGCATGGTTCCTGCTGGCTCTCTTGCAGTGACCCCAGTCTCCTGGGTCCTGTCTGTCTAGAATCCCATCCCCTGCATAAGCCCCTCCTGCTTACTGTACATTCTAGCTCTGGATGCTGGCTCACCTGGCCTGGGCTGTTGTGTTGGCTTTGTGGGCTCCTGCCATCTGTGGGCCTCTCCATGGATGTGGTCACTGTCCTCTGCTGGATGCTGGTGGCAGAGCATGTGCTCAGAAGAGCAGCCTACTGGGTGGATGTTCTCCGGTGCCAGTGGTGTGCTGGAGATCTGTGCTGTCATGTCTGTCACCCATGTGGCCTCTGCTTGCCTCAATCCACTTGTCCTTGGGAGCGTTTTCTGGGGAGGCTCAGTTGGAGCTGAGAACTGTGCTGGGTAACCTGGTCAGGGAACTCCACAGGGGACAGCACCCTGGAACCCACATGCTGCTTTTATGCCTCCAGCGTGGCAGCACTGCAGGGAAGGCTCAATCCTCACACACTCCACTAGGGGGTGCTGCCAACCGCCCCAACTGATTCCGACTCTGATCCCTCCAGAAGCTGTAGGTAGGGCTGTGGTGGCTGAGGGCATGGGCTCCTCTGCTCCAAGCCCTTGAGAAGCCCCTCTTGGCATGCACCCAGGCACCTCAGTGTCTGCTCTGTGTATTATGAGCCACTCCCCAAGCTGACTCGGTGCACTGGTCAGGTCTCCCTCCGCTGGAGCAGAACACTGTGTCACATCCCATGACCCTCCCACCGGGCCCGGAATTTGTCAGATCCTCTACTGAATGTGGTGCTTCCTGCTCTTGTTACCTTCCAAAATTCCATCCCTCCACACAGGAGATACGGGGACATGCTAGATAACTCAGGCCAAGCCCGCCTATAGTGGGGCTCTACACAGGGAGGAGGAGGAAGGTGGCGCCTGCCCAGGCCTCACTGCCCGGCTTGTCAGGGGCCAGGTTAAAGGTGTGCCGAGGACTGGGCACCCACCTGGCCAGTCCCCCAGTCTGCTGGTTCTCTGAGATGAGCCTTCTGCTGGCTAGTCCGGGGATGGAACTACTGCGCTCAGGCTGGCTCTCTCCCCACAGTCCCCCGTGTTCCGGCATCGGACTCTGGAGAACTCGCCAGTCTCCAGTTGTGACACAAGTGATGCCGAGGGGCCCCTGCCAGTGAACAGTGCTGCCATCTTGAGGAAGAGCCCGCCGGCCACAGGAAACTCGCCCTGCCGGGGCCATGTGCTGCAGAAGGCCAAGGTGGGACCCCATTTCAGCCAGGGCATCTGCTGGACCCAGCAGATTTTTGCTGGGTTTGCACTGGGTCAGACCACCCTGAGGACATGGGCTCTGGGTCCTGGGACTCCAGGGCTGGTCTTCTTGGCAGAGTGCACACTGGGCCAGGTGGCCCTCAGTCCTTTTTGCTGCTTAAAAGCTCTGATTCTTCCAAAAAGAGAGAGAAAAGCTGAGGAATGCATCTCTTCCCCACTCCATCCCTTGCCAGGCCTATGTGCCTGGCCCCGGGGGAACTATCCGGGGGCTTGCCAGCTCCATTATTGGGTTTCTCCCTGTCCTAGGTCTCCATCTCAGCCTTGTGGCCACACAAGGCTAGCTTCTCTGAGCAGGCAGTTCTTTGCATGGAGGGAGAAGGTTCCAGAAGCCTGGTGCCAGCCATCTTGCCCCCTAGACAGGATCTGACATATAGTCTTGTGGAGAGTGGGCATGAGGTTCCTGGGAGCAGGGACCCTGAAATACTGTACTGCGGGCCCATCAAACTCTGCTCCTCTGGGTCGCTCCTGGGGCAAGGTCTAACTTTGGCTGTCTGGGTGGGATGAAAACCAGAAGTGAGTTTGCCAGGCCCCTGTGTTCAGTGTTGGAGGTGCCCACCCTCCCTTTCACAGTGGCTGGGTGCCCAGCCTTTTTGACTATGATGCTGCTATGTCCACCAAGGTCTGCCCTTGGGATTTACACAGATCTCCTTTCTCTAGGAGTGGGAGCTGAAGAACGGGACATAGAAGGGAGGCGGCCCGGCCCCAGGCAGAGACTGCTTCTGCCCAGCTCCCCGCCTTTGACACGGTGCTCCCTAGGGTGGCCCTGTAGGACGTCCGAGGCTCTGTGACCGAGTTCTGCCCTGCCACCCTCACCCGCCTGCCACGTGTCCTCCTACTGTAGGATGGTGCCCTTCTGAAAAGTTTACTTATAAGACTTTAGCTTCCAGTTTTTCTTGTTAAAAACGAAAACAAAAACAGGAACGGTGAGTATTGTGAAAAACTCCCAAGCCGACGGACAAGCTGTGTCTCTCTAGCCAGCTGAGTGACTGCTTGGACCAGGTCTGTCCCCACCCCTTCCAAAAGACAGCAGACAATGGACAGATAGGCCCTGGTCCCTCACGAGCTCAGCTGGACCTAAGAGAGTCTCCCAGGCCCTGCCTCTCCCGCAGGCGTCCCAGCTGCTGAGGTGAGGTGTCAGGATCGCCCTTGGCCAGATGAGGGTCAGGGTTTTACGGCCGAGGTGGGGCCGTGTGGACACTGTGCCTGCCCCCCGTCCACCTCAGCACCCTTCAGAGGTGAAGGCATGAGAACCTTGTGCTGTGAAGCAGTTTCTACCTTTTAATTATTTTTTTTTCAGGCATACTTTTGTCTCCAGGCCATGAAAAGGTGCCATCACTTTTAAAGATGTCTCTTTCTGCCTTGTTTCCCTTGGCCCCAAGGTCTTCAGAGCCCTGTGTCCTGTTTTGCTGATCACCTGTTCTGCTGGTGCAGCAATAGGGTGCTTTATTCTGCTAAGTGTCCTGGCTTGGGCCCAGCCCTTCCCACTGCTCACAGGTGGTGGTGCCCAGCGACCTCACATGCCGTGAAGCTGCCAGCGCATGGTCCATCTGTAGGACATGCGAGGGCAAGTGGGGCTGGAGCCACCCAGAACAGCAGGAGGCAGTTTCTTGGCTTGCAGGGCTGGAGACCTACAGAATCTGGCAGCCAGAGCCGCCTGTGAGAGCCGCCCGACTGTCCACTGAGGCCTGGCCCCTCCCTGGGCCTCGCTGTCCCCTGTGTGGTGCTCCTGCCACATCCAGTGGTCAGCCAACTTTTGCCTGGGTCTGCAGAGGCTGTCAGGGAGGGTATAGCCCTGCACCAGCCACACGCTGGCTCAGGGCCATTCACCAGCAAAAGCTGCGTAGGGCTTGAGTCTCTTGTCCCCAACCCTGAGTGCTCTCCTGCTGGCACGAAGTGTCTCCGGTGCTATTGAGAGCCAGCCATACCATTCCCAGGCCTCAAGGCTGGGCTTGTCCTCCACGTCACATCCTGAGCCTGGGGCTGATTTAGTTATGGAGCAGGAAATGTCCCCACAAACATCCAAAGTGCTGCCTTGACCCCTGGGGCTTGAATGTGTGGAGAAGCCAACTGTCAAAGTGTCTGAGAATCAAGAAGTGCTGGATCCTCGCCCTATGGTTGCCACTCCCTCCAGAGACCCCGGGAGGGCAGCAGAGAGAGCTGCCCCAGGGCTGGCTTCCTGCTGTCACCAGAAGCCGCCCCCACTTTGCTCCACAAGATGGTTCGTTTTTGTAAAGGGAAAAGATTTATCAGCCAGAAATTTTTGCTGTCCTTGGATCTAATAAAATTCTCAAATCCAGGCTTATGAGCCAGTCTGAGCAGCAGCCCCTTGCCAACAGCTTCTGCTGCTGCTTCTGGGTTCCTCCAAGAGGAGGGAGAGGTGCCAACCTCAGGCTCAGTCAGATGCCCAGGGTCTGGAGCCGGTGCACAGTGGAGGTGGCCAGGGGCAAGGAGGCCACAAGCCTTGGTACAGCTTCGTGGGTACCTGAGTCCAGACATGTCATCCACTCTTATCACCAGAAGCTGGGGTGGGGGGCAAGTGGAGCGACCCCCCCTGCAAGTTCCCAGGGCATATACAGTGGCTCCTGGCACTGGTCCCGGGCCCTGTGGGATCTGACCTCAGATTTGCCCACAAAATCTGTTGAGAACATTTGTTTCAAAGTTAATTTATTTGTATATGTCCCATAAGTATAGCTTTAATTTATACCTGTACATATTAAACATAGGCAGGCATCCTGTCCAGGGAGGAGACCTCCTGTGTCACCCTCCCAAGCACATCCCGCAGTAAGCGCAGCTGGGCACCGCAGTGTCCCTGGTTCTAGGTGCCAAAGCCGGGGCTGGCGGCGGAGGCTGGCCAACCCCTTACCACTGGGTGTAGGACAAAGTGCCCAGTCCCAAGTGGGGGACTGTTCAGAGAACGTAGCCCCTCGGAGCAGGGAGGGCCTGGACATGTCCGGGAGGCCCCAGCGTGGGCCTTGGCCCTCGCTGTGCAGTGAGGCGACTGTGTCCCTCTCCGGGTGAGGTGTCGCTCCATGCAGAACCCTCCATTGTGTTCTGTGGTATTTTTGGTTCCCAGGTTGAGCCCTGCATGGAGATGGCCACATTGCCCCGTGGTTCACTTCCTTACCCACCCTGACACGGTGTAGGCCTTGCTGTCACTCACCTCAAAAGGTAGCACCTGTGGTGTCAGGTGCCAGGACAGCCATCCAGAATCCTTCCTGGCCCACAGTGCCTGCTCCCTGCTCTTCATGCCAAGCCCTCGCCTCTCCCTGCCCCTACCAACTGCCCAGGCCTGAGGCTGCAGCATCTCTCTGGCCCAGGCTGCTTGGCTGTTTCTAAATAACCACACCTGCTCAGCAGGGAGGGGTTCCTCACTTGGAGACTGTCCACAAAGCCTGTGTCCAGGCCCTGACCCCAGGGACAGTGCTGGTTCCCAGGGCAGCTCTGTGTGTCCCAGGCGCACCCCTGTCAGTGGCTCCAAGGGGGTTGGCGATCTTCCCAGCCATTAGCCGGAGCCAGGCCCCTGCACACATCAGCACGCTCTGAGTTTGTGTCCACACTAAAATGATAAAGGACTGCCTTCCTCTTTTTTTTCTATAATAATTTTTAACAGGAAAAATCATTTCAGATGGTGACATGATTTTAAAGAGGTTGTTCAATGTCGGGGTCCTGTCCTTGCTTTTTATCAACCCCATGGTGGGCTGGGTTCATACTGTGAAATAAACTGCAAATAAAAACCTAGTGTGTGCGTGGGGGTGTGCACCTGGAGAGGCTGAGGATGGGGCCCTTGGCTAGAAATGCCCACCTCGGGGCACAGCCAGCCAAGTGCCTCAGGGGCTGGCACAGAGCTCCTGGCAGGACCTTCGGAGCCTAACTCTTAGGGACCAAAGGTGTTTTTGATATGATCATCTTCTTAATTGATTTTCTAACAAGAAAGGAAATACTCACTTTACATTTTAATGCCAACTTTTACATTATAGATATCCAGGATTGACTGACCATGGCCGTATGTTGTGAAATGTCTTCATATTAAGAATGTAATTATTGCCTTACTGTATTTTTAAAAATCTAAAGTCATATTTAAAATTTTCTTTGAAAGAAGCAGGCAAAGAAACATCAGAGGTTTTTAAAAAATTAAATATGTTGCTCATGCCCATTTGAAATAACTGTAAATGTCTCCACTGTGTCTCTGTATTGAAATCGTAAAGTAAAAAAGCCAGCAGGAGCCTTGCAATGAGCCCTGGTTTCCAGCCGCCGACCCCATCTTGTCAGAGCTTCAGTAGAATTCTCCATTTTTCCAGCTGTTGGCTGCTGTGCCCCTGCGGTGCAGCCATGGACGGGCGCCCTGTGGCGCGACGTGTGTCTTGTTAATAAAACTCTCTGACCAGGTCTGGTGTCCTGCTGCCCTGCCTTTGCGCTACCCACAGAAGTTGCTACAGGGCTCGTGGCCCCTGGATTTGGGGTCACAGGGTGGGGTCAGAGGTCACTGGGTCTTGTCGTGCAGGAGACATGACAGTGTGTTGTTTAGTCTGCAGCTCTGGAAATGTCTGCATACCTGACAGGGGTTCAGGGAGCTGGGTGAGGCAGGAAGACATACTGACACAGCTGATGGGAGGACCAGTGGTAGCTTCTGGGATGGTAGGAGAGGGAATGGCTCACTTTGAGGCCATCAGGCGGGGTTACTTCAGCCAGGCTGGAGGGTTAAAGGAGTGTGTCTGGGAAGACGTTTCAGTCCAGGAAACAGCAGGCACCGAGGCGGGGAGGGTGCTACTTTGGCAAAGGTAGGTGTCTCTTGTGACTGGAAACAGCAGAGTGTGAAGGAAGGTGAGTCAGAAGGCTGCCGAAGGTGGCCATGGACACACGTACTGCCTGGGATTTGGGAGGGGTCGGGGGACCCTACCTGGATCCCACAGCTGACCCCAGCGGCCTTGCTTAAAATGCACTCGACCATCTGAGCAACAGGGCATCTGCAGTTCCCTGGGAGCAGACACCAGAGGGCAAGTGGTGGAAGGGGTGCAGTAGGGGCATTGAGCCTGCGGGAAGGAGGAGCAGGTGTGGCCTGGAGGCCCTGGGCCCTGCTGGGTGACACCTGCTAGGCCGAACTGCGGGCGGCTGTGCAGGGCCACCCTTGCCTGCCCACTTTCCTTAGCCAGTGAGCACAGCTGTCCATGCCAGGGACCAAGGTGATGCCCCACAATGCCCGTGCTGTGTTGGTGGCTGCAGGTGTAGAGGGAGCCCCCTTTTCTGTCCCTGGAGGCACAGTGTGAATCCCTGGGCTCTGGGCTTCACCTCTGCAGCCATGGAGCCTCTCTGGGGCTGCAATGCTGGTCTCCTCCCCCACAGGAAGTAGGGGCAAGGGAGCCGAGGCGTCAGTGATGTTCTTGCCCAGCATCATCTTCACATGAGGCTCAGTTTGCCAGGACTGTGAGGACTGAGGCACCCAGAGGTCACCAGGACCTCTTTGGGACAGGCGCCCAGCTGTCTTCCTGTCCCTGGTGTTCCTGGCCTCGTAGCCAACTACGACTGGGAAGACCCAGCGAGGGTGGTGCTCAGTGAGAGCCCCACTGACCTTGCGCCCTTTATTTCCTCTTAGTCTGCAGTGCTGGGGTTTGAACCCAGGTGACACACCAGGCAGACGCCCTGCCGCCGGGCTGACCCGCTGCTGGGCCCAGCAGGCTATTTTTCATTTCTTATTTTATTTTGAGTATCTTGCTGAGTTGTCTAGGCTGGATCTTGAGATCCTCTTGCCTCTGCCTGCTCCATAGCCAGGACACAGGGATGTGGGATGTGCCAGCGTGCCTCACAGCACAGCCCCGCTCCACTCCTGACTTCTAGGCTGTCCACCAAGGTCTCCTGGGGGCCCCACCATGGCTCAAGCAGAAGCCCACCTCCCTGTCCCTGCTGGCTTCCCTGGCCCCGCCCCATCTCATCTGTCTGGGATCGGGATGGGGCCTCCCTGCCATCCCTGAGGCCGCGGACCCAGCCCTGGCTGTGCTCCGGACCTGTCCCCTCCTGGCCTGCTGCATGCAGCTCTGCTCCCCACTCTGAGGGGCCTGGCCACTCCTCACTCCCTCCAGATGGGGCTTCAGGGCAGGTGGCTAAGGGGCTCCCAGGAGCAGCACATGCCCTGCTGCTCTGGAGGTTGACTGCATAGTCCAAGCAAGGTCTGCTGGGGGGTCAGGTGTAGGATCTGATGGGGTCCCCTCCCTCTCCACTGACCATCCAGGTCGGCTCAGGGATGCTGCGTCCCAGGCCTGCAGTGCAGCACAGGTTGGGGTGCCAGTGACGCTGAGCTGACAGCAGACAGCACGGCAGGTGGAGTAGCAAATAAGAGATGCCCACCATGCTGCCCACTCAGTGCCCAAGTCACCCTGCCGCTGCCTCCAAGCAGAAACCAAACCCATGTTTTCTGGGAGGTGCTAGGTAAGCATTTCCCTCAGCTTCAGTGTCAGCACTGGCGTTCCCACAACTCATCCCCTGCCCCGCTGGGGTCCTGGATGGATCCCCAGCCCTGTGGTAAATGTGCCCTTGGATGTACAGCTTTGCCAAAGGGCCTGAGTGTCATGCCCGTCCAGATGTGTCCACACCTGGGCTTTCTTCATGGGCTTCTACAAGTTGTGTTGCCCGAGCTGGACATGAACCCCACACACACTGCACAGATGTCCCTTCCGGGTCCCCTACCTGCCCACTCCCCAGGATCCTGGGTGTCTCCTGCAGTCTGTGAGCTTTTACAGATCCTTATCTCCCCAACTTAGTGCCACCCCCAGGGCCACTTCCAGTGCAGCCACGCTCTCTGAGCAGCATCAGGCCCCGGCTTGGTCCCCAGGAAGCCACTCCTCACTCCCAGTACCACTGGGCGGCACTGTTCACCTCTGTTCCTCGTCACTTTTGAAGGACTCAGTCTGTCCTGATCCAGTAAGGTGCCAGCCGTGCAAACAAATTCTGCAGTGTTGCCAGCCTGCTCAGTTGGCTGCCAGGCCTGAGATACAGGTCCGGGTTTCCGGTCTGGACAGTGCAGCGGCAGTCTCACAGACTAAAGTTCCCTGAGCATCCTCCTCCGCCCCAGTCATGTGCATAGCCAGCAAGGTCACTGTGGGGTCCTTGTTCCTGCCATTCTCCAGGGGACCCTGTGTCACCCCCCACCCCCACCGGTTCTGAGGTCCACACAACACCTGGCTGAGCTCCAGAGTCCCGAAGGCCTCTGCCGATATCTGTCTGCCCACAAAGTCAGGCCATCCCTGACCCATGGTGACCAACTTGTACTTGGTGGATGGTGTTTTGTGGTCAGCCGTGTGCCAAGGGCCAGAGCTGGTGGTGTCCTGTGTCTGCTGAGGCCCTCTGCCCTGCCTGACCCTGCTCTGTGGAAGTAGTCTTCTTGTTTCCCAGCTGCTGGAGTGAGCTCCACTTCTGGCTTAGAGGCCACGGGGACCTGAGATCAAGACTGAGACAGCGAGCTCAGGGATTCCTTCTGGGCGACCATGCTGCCTGATCAAAGCCTCTAGATTGTAAGAGAAACAAGTTGTGTCTGGAGCTGTGGCAGCCTTTTAGTGACTGGAGGGCCCCTGCCTGAGCAGTAGACCATTCAGCCACATGTAAGGGTCTCCAGAGACTGTGGCCCAGGGGTGCAATGGGGCCCCCACTCTTCCATTAGCCTTTCAGATTCAGGGTCCACAGGGATTTGCTCTGGGGTACTGCGCCACTGTCCTCCACTGTATGCACATTTCTTCATTGTGTCCTCACTCCACTGCCCAGGAAAATGTGTGCCAGACACACAGCTGGGAGCCCAGCCACCCCCTTCCCACCCTTCCCTCATCCATGGTCCCCGGGCTCTTCCCCAGCCAGCCAGTTCCTCAGTGCAGGTCCTGCACAGCCATCACTGTCCCTACACCTCCTTCCTTTCCCCCCCCCCCAATGCCATGCCAGCTGCTCTGCCCTCTGCCTGCCCAGCCGCCCTGCCAGGCTCTGCAGCTGGACTCTGTGCTCACTTCGTGGGCCTTGGTGGGCACCCCATCCTCCTGAGACATGTCAAGTGTACTTTTCTATCCTATCACTTAAAACTGAATCCAACCTCTGAGGACATTTACCTTGTTCCTGCCCCTTTCCCCTTGATCTCCACAAACCCCACTCACTGCCCGCAGGACAGGTGACTTTGTGGAGTGAACCCAGATCAATCCCTGTGTGACAAAGTGGCACAGCCACCTTCAACCTCCAGTGCGTTCCTGACTCTTCCTGGCCTGGCCCACAGGGCCACAGTGAGCGGCACCGCTGAGAGCTGTGACTGAAATGAGTCTCTGCCACAACAGTAAGCTGAGTGGCCAGCGGGCATGGAGCCAGTGCTGCCACCCACTGCCTGGCACTGCTCGCAGTAACATCTAACTATGCGGTACATAGAACCAGTTGCTGCTGCACTGTTTATGGTCACTGCACGCCAAGCAGGTGCTGGGCAGGAAGGAAGGTGCCCAGTGGGACAGGCAGGGAACAGCTGAGTGCTGCCTGCCAGCCAGTGCCAAGGGAAATAGCCATGTACAGCCACCATTCAGCTGCCCGTGGGTCTGGCTGTCTCTTTGGGGCTGGATGGTCTGAGGGTTGGTGGGGCCACTGCTGGTGCATGCAGAGAAAGGAGGGAAACCTCATGGCTGCCGGGATGGAGCACGTGACCTGGGCGCCCATGCCACTCCTGACCAGCAACGGGACTGTCACTGGCTCCCAGGCACCTGGGAGCCTCAGGTGAGAGAGGCTTGGTGCAGGTGGCTGGGGAAGCAGTTGGGCTCAGGTGGCTGATGTGGCCCTGGGAGATATCAGAATATGGTCACCCAGTTGGGCATCTTCAGGTGCAGGAGGAGGGACAGGGCTGGGGGGGTGTGAGGTGGTGTGCATGGAGGAAGATGTTTAAAAGACCTCCGTGCTAAGGCAAGAGCTGATCATATTCGTTTAATCTGTTAAAAGCATCACAAATGATTTATTGATTTTTAAAAAGGAAAAATAAGAATGCATTGCCTCTGTTATGTGCATGTGCTGAGTGTGTGACCTGCCCAGTGGGGGACAGACTGGACTCCACCTATGGCCACCGGGCCTTCCCTGCTGCCTGCATGCAGGCCTGTGCCTCGGGCACACTGCCCCTCCTGAGCCACACAGCGAGCACCTCTGTGGTTATGGAGACGGGGATGAAGGGTCACAGAAGGGGATGCCCTGTTCTGGGGTCCTGGGGCCACACCCCCAAGATGTTCTGAACAGAAACCGTAACATAAAATACAATGGAAACCCAAATAACTGAGGGAGACCCTGGCTCGCATGGCTGAGATGAGAGAGGCGGGGAAGGTCCAGGGCGGCACTGGCACCACAGGCACCAGGAGCTGGGCAGCTCCGTGCTGGCCACACCCAGCTATGCTCAGGGTCCCACACTCAGGCAGGACAGGCAGGGTGGCCAGCAAGAGGAAGGGCCCTGACAGGTGTCGAGAGACTCAGGTGGGCTACAGCAAAGGCCTTGGAGCCACAGCTTCTGCTGCCTCTAATCCAGGTCCCCAGCCCCTCCCCATAGTGCCCAAGGGTCCAAGGCTGGCAGTGGTGTGATGAGTGTTGGTGCAGTTGGGCTGCTGCTGCCAGTGGAGTGTTTGCTGTCCCTGAGTCCCATCTGTGACTTGGTCTGGGTGCCACAGGCCACCTATGAGGCAAAGATGGAGCGCCCAGGCATTGCCCGTTGTGAGGACTTGGCCCCAGGGACCCACTAACTGGCCACACCTCTTCCTCAGGAAAATGGATGCCAGCTTGGTACCAGCTGGGCCCTGGCATGGCTACCAGAGAGCCTGGGCTGGAGAGAGAAGAAGACTGAGGAGACGGTGGAAGAGGAGGAGGAAGAAGAGAGGGGGAGATGCTGACTCCATTCCAAGGCAAAAGGTGAAGGCCCCACTATCTGTGTCCTTGCTTGGCAGCCTGAGCAACTGAAGCTGCCCCGCTGGAGGCCAGAGGGCCAGTTCTGGGTATATCTTTGCTACTATCTTGCTGTGACCTCAGGAAAGCCATCCCTTTTCCCCATGGTCCCCAAGAGGGCCTTGCTCCTAGGGCCCCCAGCTCTGCCTCCATCCTGGCTGGGTTCTATGGGTGCCCCAGCTGTGGGCTGCACAGAAAGCTGGCTGCACGGGGAATACTGACCCCTTTCTAGGGCAGCTGGGTCTTTCCAGAGCACAGGCTGGGCAGCCAGGCTTCAGGAGGGCGCTACCTGCTGGCAGGAGCTAGTACTGCAGTGGGTTCCCTCATTGAGTCCCCAGGACCCTAGGGGAACTAGGGTGAACAGGAGAGAGAGCTGGGTGCTCTGGAAAGGGGGGGTCTTGAGAACGTGGCTGACAGAGCCACCCAGTTGGTGACATCCTGGCCATACAAACAGGTAAGGGAGTCCCAGTGCGAATAGCCACCGAGAGAGGGGTTTACAGCATCTGCAGTTTACAGAGGAGGATAGGCAGGGAGGATCTGGGGTACCCTCTGCAGGTGGGGGACTCAGGCCTGGCATGGGGCAGGTGGGAGGGATTGGGCGGCTCTGTGCAGCCCCAATGCCTAAACGCCCTGGAGAAGGGCCTGTGTCCAGGCGGTGGGAGTCAGCTCCCTGAACGTCCGTGGCTGGGATGGACGTGGGCTGAACAGAGGGAGGAGCGTCTGTCCCTGTGGGGGGCTGGACGTAGCTGCAGCGGCAGGCGTGGTCTGCATCCTGGGTGGTGGTAGTAGGAGCGTGGGCATCAGCTCACCAGGTAGCTGTGGATCTCCCTGGAGTTGACGCTCAGGACTACACCTGAGTGGCTCCCTGGGAGAGAACAGGCGCCCTGTGAGCACGCGGCCCCAGCTGGGGGTGGTATGGGGCCATGCAGAGATGGGCATCAAGGGGAGAGTGTGGTAGGCACCGAGGAACCCGCAGCCAGTGCTGTGCGGCGTGGTGGGGTCCTGTTTGCTGGGGTGACCGAGCAGGGGTGTGCCCAGTGCCCACACAAGCAGTGGACCCAAGGGAGAGCTGACATGAGGCCAGCCACTGACCTGGCACTGGCAGCAAGGGGGCATGGGAGGGGCTGAGGCTCCGCCCCTTCCTGGCAGGGGCTGCTGCAGGGAGAGAGGATGGCATGGGCACCTTTAGAACCTGGTCACCTAGGTGTCTGACAGGGCTGCACTGTGAGCCCAGGAGCCAGAGCACCTGGGACACAGTGCTGCTCTGACGGTTGCTCCTGCTCTCACCTGTGGGACATGGCTGAGAGCTTGGCACAACTAGTCCAGAGAGGAGCCAGGCTCTGAGATATCCGCAGCAAGGCCCTCATCCCCTGGCCTCCATGCCACCACCCAGAAAGGCAGGGTCACCATGGAGACCCTCGGAAGGCCCATCGTGGGTGATGCCTTGTGCTCACTATGGGCGCTTAGAATGTTAGGCTCTTACTATTTTAGGGGCTTAGAAGCCAAGCTCCCATTTTCCTGGGACTCCATGGGCTTTCCTGGCAGAGCTGTGACCCTGGCTGCAGGAGGGGCCTCTGTATGGGACCAACTCCACCTCCTCAGCCCAGAGACCTCCAGGGTCTTTGCTGTGCATAAGATGCTTAGAGGTCTGAAGGGGGCGCACACAGGCTTCCTGTTTGAGAGATGGGCATAACACCCACAACTGCCCTGTAGAGTCAGATTATGGCCAGAAGTGCTGAGCCTGGGGCCAGCAAACCCCAGGAATCTCGGATCCAGCACTGGGGTGGCAGATGTAGGAAGGCCAACGACCAGCATGGTGGGTGAGTGGGGCAGATGGGGGCAGGGAATCCCCTGGGCACATGGAGAGCTGCAGGATTGGGTGGTGAGATGAGCACCGAGGGGGAGGGGCCGCAGGTGAGGCGCTTCACTCAGACAGTGAGGGCTGGTTCTCCTTGTGCAGTCAGGGACTCACAAAGGCAGGTGCAGGCAGCTTTTAAAGCTGGGCTGTAGTGACATGAAAGCTGGTTCAGACGAAGGCCCTGGCTCTGTGTGCTTCCCTGGACACTCAGCCCGGATACCTGTGGCCACCGCAGGAGTGGGTGCTGTGCTTGTGGCAGGACCAGGTTTGGCGGGGAGTGGGAGCCAGGCAAGTTGGGCTCCAGAGTCGTGGGCCACTGGGACCTGGGCAGGGGCAGCCCCTCCTCCCATGCCTATGCCCTCCTGGGGCTGCCAATGCACAGCACGGTGACAGCTCCCACAGCTGGTCCTATCTGTGCTGCAGACAGTGACCACACACCCAAACCCTGCAAGCCCAAGCTTCAGTTGCCCCACTCGTCAGAAGGCAGAAATGTGTCGCCAGCACTGGACAGTACCATGCTCCAGTGAAGGCCGGCATCTGTGCTCCCCACCTAAGAGTACCATCCACAAGATGGCAGTTCAAGGCATGACCTTGAAACTGGGATTTGCAGAGGCTTAGCTGCCCACCTGTGCTGACTGCCAGCCCCAAGGCTTTGGTTAGCTGTGGTGCCAATGTCTGGCCCAGAGATGCACCGAGGAGGCAGGAGAGAGGGCCTGGCCCTTCCATGTGTCTGGCCAGGAGGGAGATATTGTGTGAGCTTTATGTGTCCATGTGTGCATGTGTGTGTGCGCATGTGTGTGTGTGCATGTGTGGGCATACATGCATGTGTCCATGCGTGCATGTATGTGTGTAGGTGTGGACACTGGTGCCCTGTGACTGAGAGTGCCTCCATGGCCTCCCTGCCACTCATGTGCATGTGTGTGTCCATGTGTGCATGTATGTATGCCTGTGTGTGAATGCGTGCATGCATGTGTATGTCTGTGAGTGTGTGTGTAAGTGTGGACACTGGTGCCCTGTGACCCAGAGTGCCTCCGCGGCCTCTCTGCCGCTCACGGGTGAGTGGCCCCAGCTCCCGCCCTCTGGCCGCTCACCCTGCGTGGCGGGGCCCTGTGTGTCCTCACGGTGGCTCACGGGGCTCGTCATCTCCTGCTCCTTCTCATCGCGCATCTGCGCGTACACCGTCCTCCCAGGGCGTTTCCTGCGGGCAGAGCACGCTCAGCTCTGCTGCCCTGGCCTCTCCACCCAAGCTGCCATCCCAGCCTGTCCCATGCTGGAGCTCCTCTCTCCACATGGTGACCTGGGCTCTTCAGAGGCGCTCAGGGCCACCCCAGTTCCTGTCAGACAGCCGCAGGAGCAGCCCTGCCCTATCTTCCTCCTCCCTCCTCCCAGCCCCTTTCACACACGAGGAAACCGGAGCCCAGACTGGAGGACACGGGTCCTCCTACCGGGCTGCACCCCATGGTCCATGTGTAGCAGCTGGGGGGACGGAGACATGGGGGCCTAAGAAAAGGGGTCCTGGGAGCTCCTGGCCCCTGGAGGCTGTGATCCCAGGACTGGGGCCCGAGCCTCCAGCTTCCTCTGTGTGGGGCTCATACAGGCCTCCCTGAAGCATCCCTCCTGCCTGGTTCTGCCCAGACCCTCCTGAGCGCATGCATGGCCTTGCCTTTTGAACTTGTAGAGGATGATGGCGCCCACTGCAAAGAGCCCCAAGACGAAGAGAACCACCACGGCCCAGTAGCTGCCACTGCCCAGCTGCTGTGACTCTGAAAATAAAGTAACCAGGGCCCCTGGGCCAGCCTGCCCCACCCACCCACATGGAGGCTGCACTGTAGTACTCGATGGGAAGAGGGTGAGGGTTACCAAGGACAGAGCATGCTCTGTTGCCCCTGGGGCCCCAGACATCCACTTAGTGTGGGGACAGGAGTGTGTGGCCCTTGTCTTTTGAGGGCACACAACCATCCCCCAGGGGCTACCCAGTCTCTCTGGGAGTGTGTGTCTCAAGGGGCAGAGACCTCCAGGAGCCTGAGCCAGTGAGAATGAGGAAAGAGCCCTGGCTGTGTCCTGGAGGGACAGTGAGGCCCGCGGGGCTGCTCACCTGTGTCCGTGTCTCTCAGGGCCACCAGGACACGGAGCCCACCTTGCAGAAGAAAGCTGATCCTCTGGGTGCTCAGCACCTGCCGGACAGCCATAAGTCTCTGAAAGCAGAGGATGAGGAGGTGACTTGGGGCCTCACCTGCCAGCTGGGGAGTCAGTGGCCAGCCAGTGGTCACCAAGAACTGGGGGACAGGGCCGGGGATATAGCTCAGTGGTTCTGGCACCTGTCTTGCAAGCACAGGGCCCAGGTTCAATCCCCGGTAACCACATACAATACTGGGTGTGGAGACTCACGCCCAGCAGCAAGCAGTACCACATACCACAGTGCCGGGCGTGGTGGCTCATGCCTGTAATCCCAGCACTTGGGAGGCAGAGGCAGGAGGATTGCTGTGATGTGAGTTCGAGGCTGAGCTCAGGGCCAGCCTGAACTACAAAGCGAAACCGTCTCAAAAACCTAAAAAAAAAAGAACTGGGGGACAAGGAGCTGGCTCTGCCTTGGCTGTGGAGGAGCAGAGCAGGACCAAGTGCCTGGAGTCATTCAGCTCCGTCTGAGCTTGGGAGGTTTCACAGAACAGAAGAGAAGGAAGAGGCTGAGGCAGGAGTGGAAGATAGGGCTGGAGGTTGGAGAGGTGGCACCTGGGCAACATGGCAAAGCCCTGGTCACGTCTGCTGAGGTTCCTGCGTTCCTAGGTCCTCCTGCACTGATGTCAGGCCTTTTGGCATTTGTGATGGGCACAGATAGGAACCTCCCGGCCTGTCCACCCTGGCCTCCATGAGAAAGCATCAGGCCTTGCTCACCCACGTGCCCACCAGGCTGTGCCACCTGCATCGTGCCCCATGCCAGTGGGGCCACCACTGTAGGGGAAGGCTTGTCCTGACCATGAGAATAGGGCCATCAGCTGGGGCCATCTCAGGACTCCTCCCTCTGTGAGTGCTGCAAAGATTGTGGGGATGGTGAAGCTGAGCCCCCTCAGTCTGGGACACTTGAGAGGACAGCAGTGACTCCACTTCTGCCAGGTAGGTGCAGCCTGGGTGAGCAGCTGGGGCTCCCTGGCTGGGTCCTGCTCAGGGTGGACAGAGGTCCTGGACCTGGGGCTTGGGGTGACTGCTGTGCCTCAGCAGTAGTGGAGCCCTGCATTGCACAGGGCAGCCCTCTGTACCCACTAGCCCTCCAGTCCTTTCTATCTTTGTGAAAATGCCAGTGGACTCTTCCCAGGGCCGCAGCAAATCAGCGATGGCTTTGAACACTCCAGGAACATGGCAACTCTTTCCGCTGATGCATGTGTCTTCCATTTTTCCTGTGATGTTTTAGTTTCTGGTGTGGACTTCGGTTTCCTGAGCTCGTTATTTCAGTAGTTGGTACTAACTGGGATTACTGTCTTGGTTTATTTCTTCCCCTGTTGTGTGTGGTGCTGCCGCCGCGGTCCCCAGGCCCCTGGGCTCTCCCATTGTCCTTGCCACTCCAGCCCTCCATCTGCACTTAGGACTGGCCTCCTCCGAGCGCTGGGTCTCCATTCTCCCTGCTCAGGCACTGGCCACTCTGTCCAGGTCCCTTGCACGCAAGTGTCAGGGGACTGTGCGGAGGACGCAGTCACCACACACTGTGCCTGCTGTGCTCACGCTAAGCACGCAGTCCTTGGGCTCTGCACAGCCCGGCTGTTGTGTGCTGGAAACACTGTCTAAATCCCATACTTTGTAACCTCCACTCCTGGCTCTCCCATTCACCCCATTTCCCTGTGCCCCGTGGCCACCACCTCACTCTTGTCTCTGTGGACTCGCATCTCTGGACAGGCCCCACTTTGGCACATGCTCCTGGGCATGGGTCACACTGTGCACGCAGCCCCGACAGCCACTTGGGTGTTTTCCATCTTGGGCCTGAAGTGTCACTGTCTGGGTGCACCCGTGTGTAGCCCTACATCAGATCCCTCTTGAGGGTGCATTACAGGTGAAGTCACTAGGCCATGGGGCCCCTCCAGATTCAACCTGAAAAACTGCTCAGCTGCTCACCCTAGAGGGTGAGAGTCAATCTCTCCTTGCTAACACTCGCACTGTTGGTGTTTTGATTTTGGCAGCTGCCATGGGCACAAAGGGAGGCAGATATGCCCTGGAGTCCCTTTCCATACCCACTGTGTGGCAGGACTTCTTTACCTGCTAAGTCTCCTGCTCTGTAGTCAGCCTGTGTAGTGAAATGTCTACTACTTCTGTGGAGGTTGAGCTGCGCTATCCAGAGTCCCTGCTGTCAGGTGTTTCCTGGACCCCTGTGTCTCCCAGCATTCCTTCTAGCCAGGTCAAGGCCATGTGACCAGCTCTAGCCAATGACATGGGAGAGAAAGCAAGAGTGTCCCTGATGAAGTGGTCCAGCACTGCCAACCCTTTGTTCAGTGACCTTGGAGGCCATGTGACCTCCAGAAAGCTGAGGTGCCATCCAGTACCAATGAATTGGACTGAAACACTGCGAGAAAGATGCTTTTAAGGGGTGCACTCAGAGATGACCCCAACTGGGCATTCGGTCTCCAGCCTGCTGCCAGCAGTGGTCATGGAACATACCTTGTCACTTGAGAGACTCCTCTTCCTCGTGGGCCGGGGAGGGGGCAGCAGCACATACAGGTCGGCCACAGTGGGCAGCCCTGGCTTCACCACGGTCACCAGAAGCTCCTCAGGTACGCTGGTTTCCTGCAGAGGAGTGAACTCAAATCCTTCTGCTCCCTGTCCCCTGCCGCTTGCCAGACCCCCGGGGGTACCTGCTCTCCTCCTGTATAAGTGGGGTCGCCATTCCTGTCCCCCGCAGCTACATGGTGGACTGGAATTCACAGCACCCTGTACCACCTCCTGTCCCCCTGACCCGGCCACAGCCCCATGAGGCTCTCCCAGGAATCCTCCTTCACACATACATTGCTGTCAGAACTCCTCTTTATCCCCCAACACCCAGGTTTCTACCAGTGCTGTTTATAAGAGGAGGAGAACGGCCAGGACGGCCTCGGCCTGTGACCCCCTCCCTGAGTCTGTCTTGTGCCCACCCAGATGGCTACTTTTGCTCCCTGTGGACCTCAATTCATTTCCCCCTCTGAGAGTCCAGCTCAGTCAGTGGATGAAGATCCCTTTGCAGAGACTCTGCCCGGGACACATGCACTGCTGGGCTCCAGGTATGTGTGATGTGGTGTTCCCTCAAGATGATGCCCAGCCCCAAGTCACCTTGGAGAGTAGCCGGGTGACCACCAGTCCCACATCCTCCCTCCACTCGGGCGTGTTGGGGTTGAAGGCATCTAGCTCCCGGGAGAAGCGCAGAGGCACCTCCTGGAACTGATCTGAGGACACAGAGACAGGGTCCTGGTCAGCACCGCATGCAGGTCGTCCTGTGAGATTCACCCCTCTACTCATAAGGGTGTATACACAGTCATTCTGTGGGGATCCTTGGGCTCTCACTGGTCCCCCCATCAGATGAACAGTTCCTTAGAGCAAAGGTTTCATCTTCTTTCCTTGTGTTTCCTGCCCTGCAGGGCTCAATCCCCAGGTGCCCCACAGCCAAGCTGTCCTGTGCCGACATCTCAATAACAGGTGAGAGGAGGCCCTGCAGGCTGAGGGGTTGGGCTGTGTGCTGTGTAAACCGACCAGGGTCCCATAGTGAGGGTGGCAATAGTCCCTGCTGAGCTCCTGCCCAGTGATGAGGAGGCCCAGCTGTGTGGCCTCCTCTGGGTACCCACTGGGTAGCCTGCCTGCCACACGGTGCCATGCACATGTAACTGATGACTGCTGTCTGTTGGGAGCTTCTTACTTTACAGCACAGCTAGACAGTCCTCGCCTGGCCAGGGGGCACCCAGATGGGGTCCAGGCTTGGCCCTTGCTATTGGGGATCTCGGGGTTCCTGAGCAGGGCGCTTACTCCTCTTTGTGACTCTTGAAGCATGGTATTTACTTCACAGCTGGGGAAACTGAGAGGCCAGACAGGCAGGAAGATTTACCAGGCCACACAGTGCCATGTACCCTGGCTTCTCTCCCAGCCCAGGGCCTCCTGGGGAGACTCACCCAGCACTCGGACCACCCTGGAGTCCTGCAGCACCGAGCTCCCACAAGCCGCCTGCACTGTCACGCGCACGTCCCCTGGGGCTGTGAACCTCGTGGTCACCAAGTTGTCCAGGGAGAGCAGGGGCTGCAGGAAGAGCGCGGCTCAGGTGGCTCAGCTGCTGGACCCTGTGTCTGGAGCCCATGACCCTCCTGCTCCCAGCCATCTCTTTGGGGCCCTAGCCATTGTGGATGCCTTGAGCTGGGGCATGGGCAGGAGTTTGCAGAATAAGTGTCAGATGCCCTTCTGGGGTCCTGACCCAGCGTGAACACCGCCCTCTCCTCAGGCATCTGCTGGCGCAGTGACTCCTGCTCAAGAACTGTCCATGGCTCCCCAGTGCTTAAGGCGTGAGACTTCTGAGGACTTGTCTATCCTAGGATGTCCTCTACCTGAAGCCTGACCACCCACTGGAAATGGCCTCCCCACCCCAGACACTGAGCACACCTTGCCTGCCTCTTCCTCTGCCCCTTGTCACAGCCCAGCTCAGGTCAGTCACTCTGTTCCACATCTTTCCCAGGAAAAGGAAGTGCTGCCCCAAACCATCCTGAGTCCACTGGGCACCTGGGCACCTGAGCACCTGGGCCAGAGCACAAGCCCAGGGTTGGGGGCCTTGATGGTGCCAGGAGGGGTCCAAGGGAGGAGGCGGGTCCTACCCTGTCCCTGCTGCTGGATACCAAGCAGTGCCTCAACTCTGCAGCCTGGACAGGAGACTGCAGCAAGTCAGGTGGGGCCGGGCCAGCGCACCTGCAGGCTGTGGCCAATCCACCAGTAGAAGACAGTGAGGTTGGGGTTCAGGGGCAGCAGCACGGCTGTGAGGTTCACATCCTGGTTGATGCCAGTGACAGGGGCCACTTCCAGGTAGAGGGCTTGCAAGGGGGCTGCAGGGGCCCAAAAGGCTGGGTTAGAGAGCAGGGCACCAGACATTACAGAGATGCTCATAGTTCATGGCCGCTGTTGGCTCCATTGCTGCCTCTTTCACCACCATGAACATTACCACCATCACCACTATCATCACCATCACCCTCACCACCATCACCATCAGCCACCCCACCGGCCCAGCTCTGAGAGGACCCTTTGTTTCCCTGACAGCAAAGTTTTCTGTCACAGAAGTTGATGCTGGGCCTCACAAGGGTGAGAGACTTACAGTTGACCTGGACGAAGAGCACAGCCTCGTCGTGGCCCGCCATGTTCTCTGCCCTGACAGACACACGGTAGATGCCGGGGCTCGCGTAGCGGTGCCGGATGGGCTCACCCGTCAGTGTAAGGTTCACGTACATGGCCTTGAAGCCGTCCCCAAGGTCCACCTGGTACTTGGTGGTCAGGATGTCACCCTGTAGGGAAGCAACGTCAGGCCATTCAGCAGTGGGCCCCGGGGCTCGTCTGTTGTGGCTGCACAGAGGCAGCACCACGGCCAGCAGTGCAATCAGCACGATCCAGCTGTGGCGCCAGGAGCTGGAGAGGCAGGTGGCCTTAGGGAGGCAGCGTGGCATGGTCAGAAGCCCTGAGGCTGAGCCTGTCATATCAAGGAGGCTCCAGCAATGTGACCAGGGACACCTTCCACGGCCCACAGCAAGAAGACATGGCTGCCCTCTGGTGCCGTTCCCTCCTCCTCCTCGGGACTAGGAAGAGGCTTGGCTGCTGCAGGGTCACAGGAGAGACCCTGGACAGTGGCGGAGGTGAGGACGATAGGAGGGCTCAATTCCACTGCTCTCATGCCAGCCGGGTATACAGCTGTCGGGCCACAGATGTGCCCACATAGCAATGACCCAGGCAGCCCCCTTGGGCACACAGGACAGGCACCTGTAGCAGTCTGCCCACCTCCCTACTGCATAGTCTGTCGCTGCTGGGTTCTGAGGTTCTCTGCACAGAGACAGGAGCTGGTGCCATGGACTGCATGGTAAGAAACGTCCATCCAGCATGTGCAGAAACTCTGAACCCCCTTGGCTAGCCTGTCCAGGGCCAAAGTGTCCCTGGTCACACCCAGCTCTGCACTTGTGCCAGCCAGGGGCTCTATGCTGCACTTTGAATGCCTTCTCCTATGCTTCGAGAGTGTGTGGTTTTCCATTTTCCATGTAAGCATGGGAACCAAATACATCTCAGCTCTGTCAGCAAGGAGGTCCAGGCAGCTGAGGTTCCCTTCTCCCAGTGCTCTGTCTGCAGTTCAAGGTCCATGCATGTGCCAGATAGGGTGTCACACCCTGCCCCAGTGGACGTGGCCTGTGTGAGTGAGTATGGGGCTGTATTTTCACGAGTGCACAAATGTGCCTCCAACAGTGTAGGGGAGCATGAGTGTGCGCAACTGCCTATGTGAACTGGTATGTGTGCCTGGCCCCTGCCCCACTCTCCTGTACCCCTTTCTCAAGGAAGCCAGTAGCCTCTACCAGCTCTGGGAGCACAGGGAGCCCCCTTCTGAAAGCACCTTCAGGTAGCTCCCCTCAACCCTTCCCAGCCCCTGCCGAGGCCCCAGTACACAGCCAGGGATGCAGCTGGGTCTCCAGGTTGAGCCCAAAAGTGGCCTTGAGGCTGGGAGGCTGGGCTCCTGGGATCAGGTAGGCTGTGTGGATGTAGTGCAGTTACAGGCTTTTAACTCTAGGGGGCAGCTGACACCATGTTTCTGAAAGTCTGCCCCAAATTGGGAGCCACCGCAGGTCCACTCTGAGGGGACAGGGGCTTTGTCCTCCTGCCACCCACCAAGCTGCTGTGAAGAGAAAGGCTGGTCCCTGTCCCCCAGGCCCACCCCCACAGTTCAATCCAGGCCATGTCTGCATGGGGGCTTGGAGCCGATGGGAAACAGAACCAGGGGCCCTGGGGCCATGAACTTGGTCTCTTACGGAGTCTGGGCTGGGACCCAATGTCACCTCCACTTGGTACAGTGCGGCTGTGAGGGCATGACCTCAGCTGCTCAGGCCTCAGTTTCCGACCTGTACAGCAAGCTGACCAGAGCACTCAGTGCAAGTGCTTGGGGGGACGACATCCTCTGCGCCTCAGTTTCCCTGTTTGCACTGCACAGAATCATAGCTCTTCTGTCCCAGCCCACCACCCACTGTGGCACAGTGTTCCGAAGCTGCTCACGACCTGCTCAGTCTTTCTCAGCTGGGATCTACATGCTCAGCGACCTGTAGCGGAGGAGCCAGGGTCCTAGAGTGCCCAGGTCTCAGGCAGCTGTGGTCCCGGGGCCCCTCACCCAACCCTGGGCCCAGGCACCTCCCAGGTGTAGAAGACATGACTGAATTTGGGTACATTGCTGTGGTTCTGAAATTTTGCATAATTCTAAGTTTTCCTAATTTTCATTGCCAAATTTCTGACAATGGGCATTAGTTATTTCTATAATCAAAAATATAAGCTTGCTCTGTATTCATTTTAAAAAGAAAGAAACACAAATATCAATAGCTCCCTTGGGAAAATAAGATTTTGGGTGATGTTTACATTCCTGATTTCTTCTTAGATATTTTCCAAATATTCTACAATGAATATATGTATGTGTATATATATAGATATATATAGATATCTATCTCTATCTATATATAGAGAGATAATTTTTAAAATCAGAAGGAAACTAAATGCTTGTTCTAAAGTAAAAATAGTAAGAGTGGGAGACCGGGATATCTCTGTGTTATATTTGGCTGTGTGTATTTATAAAATCTATATATATCTACCCAGAGACACACAGGATTCATCTTTGGTTGTGTGGCTGTAAGAAATATATATGTATTTTAAGCAAGATCTTTTCTGCTTTGTTGGACCCTGACTTAACTAAATCTGTAACTTAATAGAGGCTTACGTTGGTTTTCTGGCACCCATGACTGAATACATTTTACCTCCCGGGCCAGTCAGGGCAGGCACCCCAGACTCCCCGTGGGGACCCAGCTGCCAGACGCCCGAGCCCCTGCACCCCCTGACTGCTTCCTCACCCAGCTCCCGTGGACGCGGTGACTTCCGCCTCTGACCCATCCCGCAGCTCCGGTGGGCTGGCCTCTGTGGCAATACCCTGCCAGACCAGTGCCCTTCGCCCACCCCATGGCAGTTGCTGCAGCTGCTTACCTGTTCCTGCCGCACCATGAACAGCACATCCTCTCCAGGCCGCACAGCCACAGCCTCACCGAGGATGCTCACCCGCAGGCCCCGGGGTGGCGTGAGGGGACATTGCAGTGGCCCTGGGCCCCGCTGAAGGTCTACACCACCCTCACACATGTTGGACACCACCTTCCGGTACCTGTGGGTGAGAGGCCAGGGTCGCATCACACAGGTGGGGTGAGTGCTTTGGCTGGGCAGGGATGTTCTTGTCCCCTGGGTGGCCTGGCTTAGCCTTGGGCCCCCGTCTGTCGGCACTGGGACTGGTGCGGCCTGGCGACCTCTCAGCCTGGCCACCTCTTGGCCTGGCCCTACCAGTAACAGTGCTGCTACTGAGCCTTAATTCCCTAGTCTTGCTGAGAAGTGCAGGGGACAGAGCACCTGGTGGGCCTGGGCCTGTCTCCCTGGATGGCAGTGGACAACATACCCTGCTCTCGGGGTCCACTGCCCACCTGCCCGGAGAAAGCAAGGCTCAAGGTGCCTGGTCCTTCAATCCACCCCATGACACCTGCTGAATGGACATTTTTAAATGCTGGGTTTTAAGGAGGAGGTGGCACCATGCCCCACCCTGGCCAAACAGACTGTCCACGTCAGATTAGCTGTGACAGCACTGGGAGAGGTGACTCCTGGGGACCCTCTCCTGAGAATGAGGCTTCAGCAGAGCCTGGGAGGTAAGCAAGAGGAGTGTCATGGGCAAAGGTCCTGTAATGGTCGCTGAGGTCAGGGGAGGGAGCAGAGAGGACAAGGCTAAGGAGGCTGCTGGGTGGAGCATGAGGGCCCTGGGACATTTCCAGGAGATGCTGGGGAGTCACGGCATGGTGGGCATCACAGCTTGCAAAGCTCCTGAGTCTACCCAGATGCAGCGTCTAAGACAATAGCCTTGCTTGACAGTGCTCAGGGCCTGCGTCCCTCAGGGCAGCAGTCAAGTTTATCACGCAGTACGATGAGTGTATAACAGAAGACACGCTTCCCAAAGGGCTGTCCACCCACAGCTCCCTGGTGCTGTGCACGTGGCATGGCATGAAATCCTCTGCCTTTGACAGGGGTCCTAGCTCTGATGTTTCTGACAATAGGCCTTGCTGGCCAAGCTGAGGTGTGTGGAGAAGCCATGTAGCTGCTGGGGAGATGGATGGGTGGAGTGATGGACACATGAAAATATATGAGAAGAAAGGATAAGTGGACATGTAGATAGATAGATGGCTGGGTGTGTGGATGGATGCTGGTTGTAAAGTGGATGGGTGGGTGGATGGTAGGGGCATGTGTGGGTGGAGGGAGTGACAGATAGACGAGTGGATGATGGACAGATGGCCAGTGGGTGTATGCTGGATGAGTGGATGGATGGTGATGGGTAGGTGGGCGGATGGATGGATTTCTGGCTAGCTGAGTGGGTAGGTAGATAGGTAAATAGAGGGATGGATGGTAGATGAATGGTTGGAAGGATGGATGGATACACAGATGGATTATGAGCGCATGGGAGATGGATGTGTGAGTGGGGGTGAGCACTTGTGTAGGTGACTGAATGGATGGATGGAAAGATGGAAAAATGGATGATGTATCTTGGGTAGATAGATGGATAGATGTGTGGACAGATGGACAGAATGATGGATGGAGAGCAGGTGAGTGACTAGACGGGTGGATGCATGAATAGGTGTGTAGTTAGGTGGAGGGAAATGGACAGCAGAATGGTAGGTGGATGAGTGGGTGAGTGGATGGTTAGAAGACTCTGGGTGGATATGTGAATAGGTGGATGGCAGCAGCACACATGGGGCTGAGGCAATGCCTGCCATTTCCTGTCCTACTTCCTGTTTCCTCCGGCTGCACAGGAAAGTGCTGGGGTTGGCCTAGAGCCTGGGCCTTTCCCCTCTCTGAAGCCGGCGGAGACACAGGGCATTCCACACAAGGCTCACAGCTCTCAGGCACCTAACACTTTACTGATGTGAGCCCCCAGCAGGAACGCAGCCCACGGGGACTGGGCAGGGGGCCTCCTGCTGGCCTACATCCCGTGCCCAGCTCAGACTGCTGGACTTGGGCTCCCTGCACATCAGGGAGACGAGGCTGGAGCTGTGATGCAGGCAAGCCTGGGCCACAGGAGCAGGCATAGGGAAGGCTTCCCAGAGGCAGCATCACACTGGCCAGAGACTCACAAGCAGGGACAGGTGCCCACAGCACTTTGGGGTGACAGGAATCATCCTCTGGGTGGCCTTCGACCTACAGCAGGTGGGAGGCATATATAGGGATCTTGCACACCCCTGGCAGCCCCATGAGTACAAAGGACCCTGCTGTACTGTGACGGGGGCCAAGGTCCAAGCCTGACAGCACCAAGGACCCACATACCAGATGTCCTCAGGTGCTGGCGGCTGGATGGAATGGGGGTGCCGCAGTGGGCAGAGGCTGCACTCACCCCAGACTACTGGTGTAGGTCTGGCCCACTGCGCAGTCATCTGGAGGGGCCAGAGGGTTGAACCAGAAGTTTGCCGCACACTTGACACTGGGTTCCGAGGAAGATGTGCGCTCGAACCCGTAGTCGCTGGGAGAGGGGAGAGCAGTGTCAGGCTTGAGAGGGTGAGGCGGGCCCACCATGTCCCTGCGGGACAGGCGGCCTGACCAGGACTGACAGTCATGGTGATATGAGATGCAGGGGTGCTGTGTTCCTGAGCTGAGAGCTTCCAGGAGGAGGAACAAATCTCAGGCCGCACAGGAGCCATATAGGAGCAGCCACTCAAGGGCCCGAGGGAGGCTGGCATCCAGGGCGGAGGGGAGAGGATGGGGCAGGGATGGCCCAGAGACCTGAGAGCAGTCACAGGCTTTTTCTCCCAGTACTGGGAATTGAACCCAGGACCTGTGCACAAAACTAACCCTCTCTAGCCCTTGTTCTATTTTTTATTTTGAGCCACGTTCTCCTTGAGTTCCTGTATAGACCAGTTTGAATTCGTACATGATCCTCCTGCCTCAGCCTCCCAGAGAGCTAGGAACACAGGGGTGTACCACCACATGCAGCCCACAGGTACTTTTGAGTGGCCCAGGGGTGTGGCCATGGCTCTCAGCAGAGTCTCTAGTGGAGGAGAGGGCTGGGCTGCAGACCGCGCGTAGTGGCTGCATGCTCTTCCTCCTCCACCTGTGAGAGGCCGCAAGGAGTTTGGAAAACGGTCCCAGGAGCTCGTTAACTCTCCAAACCCGAGGGGCACAGGTTCCCCTAAGGGGACCTGACACAAGGCTTGGGAGACTGGTGGTTCAGGGACTGGGCTAGAAAAGTCAGAGCCCTCCAGGGGCCCGGGGGACACAGCAGTGCAGTGGGCACTCACCAGAGGAAGTCCGAGTCCTGGCACGGGCACACGCGTGCCGTGAGTGCTGACGTGAAGGTACGACCCTGGATGCACCAGGATGCCGGCTTCCTTTTCCGGAAGCTCCTCTGCTGGCCCATGATGCAGCGGTCACCCTGTGGCAGGGACACAGGGTGAGGGGCCGCTAGGAGGGTGCAGTGTGACAAGCTGGCATTGCCTATCCAGATGGGGAAATGAGGCCAGGCTGTCATGGCCTTCCTGGGCACAGGTCGAATCCAGAAGAGGCCCACCTGGAGGCTGGCAAGGTCCCAGGAGCTGTAGTCGTCCTCGCCACACGGCCGGGAGAAAGAAGGCCGGAAGTCCACCTTGACCAGCTCCCAGTCAGAGCGGAAGCTGATGTGACCAAAGACCCTGGGACAGGGCAGGGACAGCACCTTACCAGCCGGCCATCACTGGCCAGCTCTGGCATGAGTTCCCACCATGAAACTCGTCACCTGCAGCTTCTGGTGTGGTCCCTTAACGGCTGGGACACAGGACCCTCTGAGCTGCCTGAGGATCTGTCCAGGCACCACCCACACTGTCGGTGGCCTGTCCTTCACAGAGTGGCTCTGTAGATGGGCACCTGGCCTCTCCCTGCTGTCCTCAGGGTCCCCTGAGACATTTCAGACAGGCAGGAGCAGAAGGCCAGACACTCCCAGCCCTGGGTGCAGGAGCAGGGAAGACCATGAGAAACCCAGGGCCATCCAGTGCGCTGGCAGCCATGACCACTGTTTACCCTAACAGCACCAAGGCCCAGAGAGGCAGAGGAACTTGCCCAAGGTCACACAGCTTGTCTGCCTTGGCCCTTCTGACTGTCTGAGCAACTTCTTCTCCATCTCTGCCCCCTGTTCCACACTCCTGGGCTCCCAAGACCACCCAAAAGATGGGCCCAGCCTGTCTCGTCCTGGTCACATTACCAGGGGTTGAACACCAGCACGTGCAGGTGATGCTGCACTTGTGACCTTGTGCAGCTTTCTCTCTCTCTGGGCCTCCATTTCCTTGGCTTCGAGGGGATCCCTGGCCTGGCCTTTTGGGGTGGATGCTGGGGTGGCAGGAGCTGCACAGGTGCAGCGGTCACAGGTGCCCGCTGTCCTCCCTGTGGCTGCCCAAGAACCACATCTCTCCAGGCCACAAATTCAGGTCCTGTGTGCACAGCTGACTCAGCCCCAGCATGCAGAGCGTGGTCCCAGCCACACTCACGGCCCTGGGGCAGCCTGCTCCCGGGCTACGAGGTGAAGTCTAAACTGTCGCCAGCCTCAGTGCTCGCAGGGTGGTTTCAGGGAGTGACTGGGTCCCGGGTGTGTCTCTGATTGGACTGACAAGTCCTGGCTCTGGCTAAGTGACTTACTAAGGACAAGACCTGCCCTGGGAGTGGGCAGCACCACCTGGAAGGCTGCAGCCTGGACAGGACAAAGGGAGATGAAGCCGCTGCTTCCCACAGCCCTGCAGCTCTGCAGCCCTGAGGTGGACGGTCTCTCCTCTGTGCCACCCTCTGCCAGGCCGCCTTGCGCTGCATCCAGCCAACTTTGGACCAAAACCCCTACAGACTGTGACCGAATACACTCTGCTCCTCTGACTGTGGCTGTGGGCCTCGTGTCTCAGGGAAGCGACATTCCAGCCCCGCTGCCCAGGTAAGCATGTGGCCTGGGGCTCTCCTCCCCTGAGAGCGTCGGTCCTGGGCCTCTGCACCTGCTGCCCACACCACTCACGTCATGACCAGTGTCTCGTCGCCTGGCTCGCTCAGCAGCCCGTCCACGAACACCGAGGTGCTGGTGAAGTTGTGCGTGCTCCACGTGAGGCCCTCATCCACGCTGAACCTGTGGAAGGGGCCTCAGTGTCCCACAGAGACCTAAACTGCACTTGAGCTCCTCCTCTTGGGTGTGAGGCCAGTGGCCTCCTTGTGAGCGCCCGCCAGAGCCACACTCGGGTCACCAGGCCATGGCGTGTGCCCTCGGCCTATAACCTGGCTGCCACACTGCCACCTCACACCCGAATGGCAGGGATCGCCAGGCCTTGCAAACATCCAGAATTATAGTATACCCATCTCTTTTTTAGACTAAAGTGATACTGACTTCCTACCAGAGCCTGGGCTTCCCTTGGCATCCTAGGTTTCCTCTGTCCTTGGACTTCTGATACTCGAAGCTTCTGCCAACTGCTCAGCCGGGCACTCGCTGCTGGCTCCAGCGATGCTCACCCTGACCCCTCCTGTCCTGGGAAGCCCTCCTGCACTCACAGCCTGCTCTCGGGGCTCACAGCCCTGGGATCCCTCCATTGCACCCTGGGGAGGCACAGGGATGCCCACTGCCTGCCCAGGCCCCGGGGTGTCCCTTTCCACTGCCCTCCTGGCCCAGCCCACATCCCTGCACCCACTTGAGGATCTTCAGGGGAATGGAGGTGTCCTTGATGGCCACGATCACGCCACCATGGTCCAGGTAGAGGATGTGATGCTCCTCCTCGAACACCTGTGGGACAGTGCGGGGTGGGCCAGAGGCCGGCAGGGGTGCCGGGGAAGATGGCATGTCAGGTGGGCAGAGTGCAGACCCCTCTTGCCCACCATGGCAAACTTCCATGGCTTCCAACTCTGCAGGAGGAGCACTGACCACTGCTCTCCGTCCTCCACTACCAGCCACTCTGGTCACTTCCCCGAATGGACCCAGGACCTTCACAGAGGCCACTTACCTGGTGCCAACTCCAAGAATGCACACATTGTGTCCCCACCTGCTAAGCTCTGCCCCAGACAGTTCCACCTCATTAGCAGCCTCACTGCCACCCCACTGCTCACAGGAAGTCTGTTGTGCATGCTGCTGGCCACTTAGAATGGGGCAGAGCCAGAGGACGAGTCCTGGCTCCCGTGCCCTCCCCCGTTCCCATTGAGTGGGGACTTAAGTCAGGCCACATGTCAAGCACAGCTCTGAAGGGCCCTGGCTGAGCCTGCCTGGTGGGCCTGGCAGGGGGTCTTCAGTCTGTGAGGCACCACCTCTGGGAGGGAAAGGTGGCTGTTGGACCCTGTGTACCCCAGAGAGAGTGCCACCCTCTGCTGCTGCCCTGAGCCTCCATGGGTGGCGGTGAAGCTCCATTCTTCAGGAAGCCAGCTCTGGGCACCCCTTATGGTAACTGCACGTGGACCAGCTCAGGGCCTGACACCTGTGCCTGCCATCTTGCCACCCAAGGGCTCCCAGCTAGCATGCTGGGGACCAACAAGACCCCTTCCAAGGACTGTGCCCCAAAGCCTGGGCAGCCCTGGAGGGTGTGGGGTGCAGGTATGGGAGTACATGGGCAGGGCACATTCCAGAAGCTTCCTCCCATATGAGGAGGAAGCCAGGAGCTTGTGACAGGGACTTGGGACAGTGAGGGGTCCAGGCTGGGCTGCTCTGCCTGGCAGTCAGCTTCTCTCCCAGCAAGCACCTTGGGATGAGCAACATGCCTCCCTAGCCCGGCCCATGTGCCCAAGATCATGAGCACAGGGCCTGGGTGAGAAGGTCCTCAGAGCCTGGGTGGCAGAGTGGCTGATCCTGCCAGCCCCATCCCATTGTGCCTCATGGGACCTGCACCTCACAGGGGCCTAACCTGCTGCCTCTGGGATCCCCCACAGCCCATGGGGCTGCAGAGGGCACAGCCAGGGTTCCATGTGGGACCCTTAGCCACTGCTGCAGGCCCTCCTGCAGGGCAGCTCTGGTCAGAGCCACCATGGGAGAGATGGAAGGGGTCCCCAAGCCTCCCTGGGGACCCAGGACTTCACTCTGGCTAGCTTGGGGTCTCTGGAGAAAGGGGCCCTTGTTTCTACCCATTATAGGGCTGTGGCTCCACTGGTACCCATGGCTGTGGCTCTCCGTGCCTCAAGGAGATGGACCCCAGAATCAGGGTCCATCCCCAGGTGAAGCTTTCCCTGGGTCCCAGTTTTTCCTGCAGAGCCTGAGGCTTCACTGGCCCCTGCTCTCTTTTCCCACCCAAGGCTGAATGTATAAGGCCTTCTCCACTCTGAGCTGTCCTGTCACTGACCTTCTCACTCTGGCCTGTGCTCTAGATGTCCTGCATCTGATGGGGTGGCCAGACAAAAGAGCAGGGGCTACCTTGGCTCTGCTTTTGCCTTCTGTGCCATGTGCCACCCTGCTGCCCACTGCCCAGGGCCTGCTCCTTCTCCTCTTTCTCAGAGAATGCCAGGACCAGTGTAGAATCTCCCTCCCTGGCACAGGGTGTGCATGCATGCCCTGGCTGGCACCCGTGGGCACCACTGGTCCCCTTTCCCGTACCCCCAGCCCAGGTCTCTTCTCTCCAGCTCTGTTGTCCCCAAGTTTGAGCAAGCCGCTCAGCGAGGGTGACGGCCACCAAGTGCCTCACCCCATGTACTTAAAACCAGACTCTTACCCCCAGGGCTGCAGTGCTGGACAGGTGCTGACCTTTATGAGCCTCAGACACTTTTCACAGGTTTTAGTGAAATAGAAATATTATGCAATGAATTGCTTTTGCCCTTTTCAAAATTCCTTGTATCTTGCATGTGATTAAAAAGGACGAGGCCTTAAACTGAGGCAACAGGTGGACCTCACATGTTGGGTTGGATGTGTTTGTCCAGCCCAGCATCACCATCACCTTGAGAACCACATTTGGCACCAAACAGGACAGGCTGAACCAGCTGCTACTGTCTGCAGAGCCCAGGCTGCTCCAGGAAGCCCCCGAGAGTCAGTGGCCAAGGCGCAACAAGGCTGTGTGGGGGACATGGGGGTCCCAGCTGACATGCTGCTGAGGTGTGCTGGGCTGACTCCCTCTGCCCGAGGCCTCACTGTCTCACACAGAAGGCTAAAGTGGCAGGGTTGGCCTGGGCTTCTGACTTCCTTCCCTGGGCGTTCTGGGTGGGGATCCCCACACGCATCCTTCCTCCTTCCTCGTCCTGGCCATGTGGAAGCTTTGGGCCCCATGCCGATGTCTCCCTGAGCTCACCCCAGATGACCCTTGGCCCCCAGACCCGCTCTTCTCCCCTCTTCCTCTACCCACTCATCTTGTCCACCCACTACACCTGCAGGAGCCATCGCGAGGAAACCCCCACCTGCAGGCTCTGTGACACCAGTCTTAGGTTACAGAGGACAGAGGGGCACCAGGAGCTCTGGCCACTCTACTGGGCCAGGGGAGGTGACAGGTTGGGCAGTCCCCAGGGAGCATGGCCTCGGGGTGTGACGGGGTGCACACTGCCTTACCTGCCGCCAGGTGCGCCCGCAGTCTGCTGTGATGTACATCTCCTCCTTGTACTCTACCAGCTGCGAGCCCAGGTTTCCTGGACACAGGGAAAAGGGTGTCGTTCTTGGGCCCCTGGGTCCCCTCCACCCAGGACAAAGCCAGGCAGTCCCCAGGTGTGTAAGGTGCTATGGGGTACCCACCCTGCCCCAGAGCCGCCTGTGCACGTGCCTGCCATTCTTTCCACTTTCACAGTGGAACATGCTGTAGCTCTTGAGGGCCTAGGTCCCCTCCATGTAGGGAGAGCGCAGCCCTGCCCAAAACTTGGAACCCAGCAGCTTAGCCACGGCCCAGGTGTGGACAGAGGTCAGCCCCCCAGAGGACCCACAGACATGGCTAAGAGTAAGAAGTAGTCATGTATTGGGGTACACATGGGGAGTTTGAGCAATCTGGGAAGCTGAGGCAGTAGTACTCCCAGTTAAAGCCCAGTGTGGGGAACGTGGCAACTTGCCAACTTAGTGAGGCCCTGCCTCAAATTTTAAAAAGTTAAAGGGGACTGGGCTGTAGCATCCTGTGAAGGCTCTGAGTCAATCTCTAGTAAAGAAAAAAAAAGGTATAGTGGCCAGGGATAGGCTGCAGGAACCAGAGGTAGGCGTGGGGAGTATGAGGCACTGCTGAAGGGCAGGCAGCGCACGCAGCAAACGCGGGCACCTGCGGAGGGGTCTGATGTGGGCACACACCCCAGGCAGACCAGGGCCCCTTGGGTTCTGCCCACCCAGGGCTGTTCTGGCTGCCACCCTCCCAGGTGGTCACACAAGGGCTCAAATGTGACAGGGACTGGCATCCAAAGAGCACACAGGGGACCAGATTGTGAGAGCCTCCACCAGGCCCACAGCAGGAACAGGGCTCCTGTCCCCAGAACAAGGTGGTGACACCAAAGCCACTGGTACTCGTGGCTGGGTGATGGACACAGCACTTGCTCTGTGCTATTCCCAGGCCAGGGTGTCCTTGGTCACTTGAAGCCTCATGTATATGACACTCCCAGAAATGTTTTATTCAGCTCAAATTTAGGCAGTTGGGAAATTCTGAAGGAGGTGGGTTGTCCTTAAATCGACACGTTCAAGTCCTGAGCAGAGTATGTGCTTGTCTTTCTTGAGGTCCGTCCATCCATCCATCCATCCACTCATCCACCCATCCATCATCCATTCATCATCCATCCATCCACCCATCCACCTGCCCATCCATTGCCATCCACCCACCCATCCATCCATCCAACCAACCATCCATCCCTCCATCCGCACTTCTGCTTCTTCACTATCTCCACCCAGGAGCCTGTTCCCGGTGTATCCAGCATCTCCCGAGCTCCCTGTGAGTCCTGTGCTGAGCTCCAGAAGTTACAGCAGCGTGCATCCTGCCCTGACCCTAACAGCTCTCTGTTGGCAAGGGCAAAGGTGGGCACAGCATCACACAGAACTGGGGTAGTGGACCTATGAGGACCGTGGCCAAGGAGGGACTGAGGCAGGAAGTGGCTTCGAGCAGAGCCTGGAGAGACAGAGATGAACTGGCAGAAGGGGAGGGCACCAGGAGAGGGGGGTGAGGGAGGGGGGCAGGGTCAGCAGATAGAAGGCTGGGCAGAGGGCAGGGGCTAGATCTGGGCACTGCTGTCCCAGCCCTTCCTGGAAGTGGCCTTGCTGTCAGATCTTCTTGGGGAGGACCTCCCACTTCCCACTTCCCACCTCCCTTCTACCCACTGGCCAGGAAGATGTAAGCAAAGAGTGGGTACCCAGCCAGGACATGCCAGGCCACAGAGAGGTCCAGTGATGATGCAGCATCCTGCCCAGGAGGAAGAGCAGGAGCAAAGCTGCCCTGAGGCCCCACAGCAGGTGAGCCGCACCGACTTCCCGTGTAGCCCATGCATCTCACGGATGCATGTGGGGCTGGAACACTCACTCCCAGCTTCAAGGATGGTGATGCCAGCACTGTGCCCGTTGTATGTTAGTTAAGAATTTGTTAGTGCTATAAATGCACTGTCCCAGTAGGGTAAGTGTGTGGATGCTGCTCACAGACGGGGCTTGTGGAGGCAGACTAGGTCCACCCACCATCTCTCAGGATTCCTCAAGAGAGCTGAGCATCTTGGAGAAACTGAGGCACTGTCCCTAACAGACAAACTGTGCTACTAGCCCCGCCTGGCTGCCCATTCCCGCTGTGCCCACCTGCGCCCATGATGAGTCCAGGGGCGGTGTCCTTGGTGTGCACGGTGCCTGACACGTAGGGGTTGTCTGCCCAGCGCAAGTGCAGGTGCAGGTGGCAGTCAGGCTGTGAGGAGAGGCAAGGTTGGCAGGGAAGGGCTCTGTAGGCCACCCCACCCAGGGTGATCCAGAGAAGGCAGGGCCATAGCCCCAAGCAGGAGCTGGCTGACTGCCAGGCAGAGGCAGAGGGTGAGGGCAGCCTCACGGGGTGGGGTTAGCCCGAGCCCAGGAAGCTGCGTCCGGTGGTGAATGCACCCCACTCCCCTCCCCTCTGCCCCTCTGCCCCTCTGTCCCTCTGTCTCTCCATCTGTCTTTCTCTCTGTCCCACCAACATATTGGCTATAGTTGTAGATCCATTCTTCCTGTCCTGTCCCAACCTCTCCTGCCTCTGGACGATGCCACAGCTACACAGGAGGAGGCCCGTGGTGGAGCCTGCTGAGGAGTCCTCTCAGCACCACCGCCTTCCTGTGCTCACCAGGCACCCACACGCCACCAGGCCTCACCTAGCTGGCCTGCTCCAATACATATTATTTTAAGGCCAGGATATAAATCTTACCAAGGTTATCTCCTCACTGAGCTGCATAATTGCAGACAAGAATTTGTTCCTGGAGACTTGCTGGGCAGATTAATTTGGCTTAACTCTGATGATGATGGTATGAAAATCCACCATTTGACAGCAATTCTGTGCTCTGTGGCTTTTTGTACTAGGTGGGCAATGAATGCCCTGGGCAGAGGCTGGGGTATCCAGTGTCCACCCAACTGGGCAGGATGGAGTCTGCACAGAGCGGGCACCCTGAATGAGGATGGAGCTGTCAGAGCCCAGGCTGGTCCGAGCTCACCCTGGTCCTATGCACAGGACCTATGTCTCCTGCCCCACTAGCTGCCAGGCAGAGTCCCCCACTGGTAGAGAGCAGGGAGTCATTTGAGCTCTTCCTCTGCATCCTGAGTGCCTGGCACAGGGCACACGGCAGCTGGGAGCTGAGCTGGCAGCTCTTTGCTTGGACTGTGTCGGGCTCAGGGACACTGGGCAGTGAGTTCCCCATGGTGGGCAAGGGGGGGGGGGATCCTGCGCAGCAGAACATAGTGACAGTGAGAGGCCCAGACTTGTAGCCACTCAGCCTACCCTTCCCTGGCCAGATGGTCACTGAGTGTCACCTCACACCGGGACAGGGAGGGCCAGGAGTCCTCAGCACCATCTCTATCCTCCCCAATAGGGACCCTGAGTCCTCTGGACCCTGTAGCTACACAGGGCTCAGGGGCCCACCTCGCTTGGGGGTCCCTCCCCAGACAGTGAGGGACTCTGCCAGCCTACCCATCAGAAGGGCACCCGGTGAAGGGGCAGCTTTGGAGCAGGGGCACCGGTCACCACACACGGCCGTGCGAGGGGACCTGGCCTCTGACAACAGATGCCACATTCTGCTGCTCCTTCCTCTGGGCACTGTCACCCGGGCCCTGATGCTGGGCAGTGGGAGGGCACAGACATCTCAGTGCATGGTGGGGATGGCCTGCCTGTCCCCACCCAGCCCTGGGGGGTATCTGTCCACATAGGCTCCAGTGGAGGGGCAGAGAGAGCAGACGCTGACCTAGGCAGTGACCCAGACCCATTTCAGGCTGGGCTAGGGCAGCAGGACTGCCTGCTGGGCCCCACGGACCTGGGCCCTTCATCCCAGAGGTCTGTGGCCACACTGGCCACACACGGCCCTCCCTTTCTCCTCACGCCCCGGAGCTGTGCAACCAGGTACTCCAGCACTCACAGGCTGGCAGTTGGTGGGCTTCCCATTCATGTCGCTGCTGGGTGGCCTCAGGAAGTCCCAGTCACGGCCCTTGTTGTAGGTGATGAGAGTCATCACTTTCCCATCCACCTTTCGGTTCGCCAGAAAGACCCCTTTGACCCCTCTGACCTAGGACAGAGCACAGGACCATGAGCTGCCACCTGGGGAGGGCTCTGCACATGCCCTTCAGGCAGCACAATCTGCTGCCAGGACCTCCAGCCACAGATGGTGAGGACAGCCCTGGTCCCCTAACCCGCCTGCACCTGCAGCCACCTAGAGCTCACTAGGGACCTTCAGGCCCCAGGGCCGAGGGTGCAGCTCGGCCCCTGCTGACCAGCACCCCATGCACAGCTCCATCTCCCCTCTGCTGCTCTATTTTTCTGGGCTTCTGCAAAGCTCATGGAGGTGACCCATGTGCACCAGGCACTTGCAAGGCTGGGAAGTTTCTTCTGGGAAACTCTGCTGGTCCCTAGAAAAGCCCTTTGGTAAATCCTCATTGCAAGAATGACTTAGATCTGTGTCTAGTGAGACCGATTTGTGTGGTGGAACCAGTACTCGAAGCCTTTGTCCCCACACTTGGAGGGAAGAGGAGGGCATGGTTACACAGAGATAATCACTGCTGCCTTCAAGGTACAGGCACACGCTGAGGGTGTGTCATCTTGTGTGTCTCACAACTCCAGGAGGCCAGAGCATCTCCTGTGTCCTGTGTGCATATTTCTTAATGCATGGGTCCTGGGTCCCACACCATCGCAGGTGTCAGCATTAGATGGACAGGTGAATGAAAGGATACATGATCAGGTGGTGGATGGACAGATGTACGTATGGAGGATGGAGAGATGGATAGGGGATAGGGGGTAGGGGGTAGATGGCATAACAGTGTTCTGTTGCCTGTTTCAGATTACCCTAGGCTCAGTGGCTCGAAAGACCACATGTGTACTGTTTCACAGTCTCGAAGGTCAGCAGGCTGACACGGGGCTCTGTTCTGATCTGTCACCTGTCTGGGGCTCCAGGGAAGAGCCATTTCTCCCCTCTTCCAGCTGTTCCTGTTCCCTGGCTTCCAGATCCCCTCCTTCCTCTTCCAAACTGGAGACCTGCACCCTCTGTCATCAGCTCCTTCTCTCCGGCCCTCTTCCTCGGCCTCCCTGTCCCACTCTGAAGGACCCTGCAGGTCCTGTGGCCCATTCAGAGAATCTATGATGCTCTTCCTGCCTGGAGACTGCCAGCCTCAACTCCACCTGCAGCCTCCGTCCCCTCTGTGTGTCATATGTCACAAGTTAGGCTGCCAGGAATTGGGAAGTGTCACTGGGGTCATTATGCAGCCCAGTGCTGTCCCCTGCTGACCCCCAAAGCTACATATGAGTCCTTCTTGCTAACACCTTCAGCATATCCTGGGGTCCCGCAGGTCTCATCTCACAGCAGCCTTCCTTCAAAGTCAAAGCCGTGAGAACTTGGTCAGGTCAAGCATCCCAAACCTCATCAAGGCCGAGAGAAGGACTCAGGCACAAACTAGGAGGGAGGTCCACTGCTCCTGCAGTGCAGGCTGGATAGGCCCTGGCTCAGCGTCAGCAGTCACAGTGCAGTGTGTGCATCCTGGCTGCTCGCCGGCTGTTCCCTCTGGGCCCTGGTGGGTCTGGTGGCCTTGGTCCTCCTTGGGCATCTTCTGTTCTCACTCTCTGAACACTCGCCGGTGTAAACACATGAAGCTGCACCTTGTTCTCACTCTTTGGCCTGCAGTCCTGATGGCAAATCTCCCAGCCCCGGGGTCCTCTGAACGGTCCATTTTCCCTGCATCTCCCTGGCACACATACCTCGGAGCTCAGGCCCCGCTGGCCACACTGCTCATCGGCCTCCAGGTTCACTGCAGCTAGCTGTGCTCTAGGGCATTTGTCTCCCCCTGTCTGGCAAGGACCCCCTTTCCCAGCAGCACACCCCCATTCCCTTCTGCACTTCATCAGTGCTGCCTTCCAGCCCATTTTTCTAACAATCCATCCAAGGCAATCTGGGGCTTTTCTATCATCCCCTAAAATTCTTCTAGCCTCTTCCCATTTCAAAGTCAATTGCACCTGTATGAATATGTGTTATAGCAGCACCTTCCTTCCAAGTGGCCACCTCGACAGCTGTGACAACTACTCACCAGGAGCGCAGGACCATCAACACCAGGACTGCATCTCTTGTAGCTGTGCAGGGTCAGCGGATCCACACAGCTCAGACCACGGTGCTGCGGGCCAATCCCTTGAGGCTCTGGGGTCCCTGCATGGCTTCCTGTCCACACCTCCTTCCTCGCCCCAGACCCTCAAGGGCATGCTGGGCTGGATGTTACCTGAACAAGGCCAGGTCTCCCCTGTGCAGCTCTCACAAACAGACTCCTAAAACCTCAGATGCTCGTCCAGCACCTGGAGGCCAAGGCTGTGGCCACTTCACTCCGGGGCTCCTCCATGTCCACATTGTCTCATCCACCTCCTATCAGAGCCCTGGCCACTGGACTCGGGCAATCTGGGTTAGTCAGGGAGCTCCCTGGGGCTCACCCACAGCATCTGGGGGACAGGAGGGAGGCCTTTCTTTTGGAGGCTGCCATTCAGACCCCTTTCAAGGGTGTCTCCTGGCTGCAGCCATGGCTGCTCCAAGGAGGATGGACAGAAAGGCCTCAAGTGCCTTCCGTACCCCGAGCTCCAGCAGACAGGCACTCCAGTCCGTGGTGCCTGGCCTGGTGGGGATTTCACAGGAGCTTGCCAAGGCAGCACACGCCAGTGACATCTGGCCCAGAGTATCCTTCCTGATCTGACAGCAGACTCCAGGCTGCCACAGTACCAGCCCTTTCTGTGATTACCCTGACCCCCGAAGGAGCGCCAGGAGACCCTCAGGCCAGTGCTGGTCTGTATGTCAGTGGGGGTAAAGCCCAAGTCCTTGTAGCAGCCCCAGAACAGCACTGCAGAGAGGTCAGTAGTCAGCCAAGGCCCCACTTGGCTGCTGCTTGGGTCTGTGCTGTCTCCTCGGCTGCTGCTCTGGCTTTGCACCCTCTCGGTGAAACCTCCTAACCCCCCTGGGCTATGTCCTGTGGTGCCACACTAAGTCAGAGCTGCGGCCAGGACAGATGTGGCCTTCGTGTCTCTCCTGTGTGACAGGGAGTCACCCCGCACTCTTCTCTAGGGGAGGTGGAGTTTGCATCGCACCCTCCCTCACCTATACCCTCTCCATCACGCAGCAGCCAGAGCTGGACGGCCTGGCCCTGGGGGACCAGAATGGTGCCTACAAGCAGTGCTGACAGCAGTCACCAGGCCGAGGCTCTGGGTACCCCGTGGTGGTTAGCCTGGGGAGGTCTTCTGCTCACTCTGAGTCTCAGTTTGCTCAGCTGGATGTGGGTTACAGGACAGAGGGGAAGGAGCTGGGGACAGTAAGAGAGGTGCCAGGCCCACCTCGAGGATGTCGATGACCACGCTTTCCTCGGCCTGCCGCGAGCTGCGCACGTCCTCCAGCACCAGCGCATAGCGCACACCGCTCGGGTCCGACTGGTACAGGTTGTAGGTATCTGTCTGGTACCACTCCTGCACTGCCACAAACACCTGGCTCTCATCTGTGCTGATTACCTGCAGGTCCTGGGGACAGGGCTGGCGTCAGGGGTGGGTGATGGTGGGGCCTTCTGCTCTTGGATGGCATCCACACCCTGACTCCCCACATCTACTAGGTGATCCTGGATGGGGTGCCACCTCCCCAGGCCCCTGTGTGCACACTGTACCACAGTGAGCTTTGGATGCTGCTCACCAGGCCTGAGGAGGCGCCCTACTAGGCAATCTGTCCGTCTCCTCCACAGGGCAGGAGTGAGAGAGAGGACTGGTGGGTGGGTGGGGCTGGGAGGCCCCTCCCCAGGGCCACCTGAACCCTAGTCAATTGGTTTCTTCAATCCTGTTAAGCAAGTATCTGCCCCATGCCAGGCACTGTCCTCACATGGATGCAGAACCAACGCTAGTGTCACCCTTGGGAGTGTACAGCCACAGGATGGGCTCTCTGAGGTCACTCTTCAGGCCTCATGGTAAAGAAGCCCCAGTGCCCCAGGTTACAAACTGCCATTGGCCTCACACTCAGCCCCTGTCCATGCTGTCAGGGGCTTCCTGGAGGAGGTGTGTTCAGAAAGTGTGCTGAAAATGTGGAAGAAGAGCAGCCTGGGGATGATTTCCAGCCTCAGTTTCCCCTTCTGGACACCACTGAGTCTGGTGGTTCCTGCCTGGGCTCAGCAGTGGTCTCCACTTCCAGCTCCAAATTTTAGAACTCAGGAAAAAATCAAGTTGAAAAGAAAGTAGACAGACTCCATCTCTTGTCTTCCCCTTTTCAGCCAGGCCACAGGCCTCCTGGGAAAGGACCTGGACACCTTCGCAGCTGATCTCTCCTGGATCACTCTGCACCCTCTCCTGTCCTCTCACCACCTGTCTGGTATCCCGGAGGGCAGATGGGGCAGCTGAACTGATATTTATGCCAGACATGCACAGGCCTGCGCTGGGGCTGCAGCAGGGACTCAGGGCCAAGGGTGGGGCCCTGTGGTTCCACCCACCTGGCCTGGTGCTGTGCAGACCCAGGGGGCTCTTTGGGAAAAGAATGGGACACTGTGAAGCACCAACCGTGCACCCCATGAACCGGAGCCCCATGCCCCAGGTTAGGGCAGGATGACCCGAAGTGTGGAGAGGGTGCAGGGCCTGGAGCCTGTCTGTGAGACAGGACAGAGCCCAGTGCGAGTCACTGCTCCTGTCTGCACCGGCCTCCCTGTCCCGGACTCAGAGCCTCAGCCCACTGAGCTGGCCTGGGTCTCAGCCTGAGCCTACAGGGAGGGACTACAGGCCAGCGGGACAGGAAGTGGTGCTGCTTTGTGCACCACAAGGGGCTCTGCAAGGTCCCCAGTGTGTGCAGAGCTCACGGAGGAGAGCTCTCCTCTGCCTGTGCTGTGTGGCGGATGCTTCTGTGCTCTGGGATACGGGACAGACATCAACAGGGCTCCAGACATCTAACACTGTTCTCATGGGGCTTTTTCCTCAGTGTCACTTGTGCTTTTTCCCCAGCAGGTGCACAGCCAGCCTGTTCCCTTCAAGGGGCAAGCATTTCCCTCCACCACAGATACCACTTATCAGGACTACCCTCAACTCTTGCATGACATGATGCTTGGGGCCATCATGTTTCTCGGAGCCACACACCCCCACCACCCCATCACCCTCAGCCTGTCCTGGCTCCTGAGATGGTTCCAGGATGGAGAAGCTGCCTTCTTCTCATATCTGCCTCGCACACTCTGAGAAGGGACCCTGAGGTCCTGGAGATTAGGGACATTTTAAAAATGCTTCTTGCTTTTAACAATTAAACTGTTGTCTTGGAAGTTGGTATCGCTCCTCTCAGCAACAGGGCTAGGGCTGCTCCTTTTTCTTTTCTCATGACTGAGATGGGCTCTTTGAAATCTTTGCTAATCAGATCCAGGCATAATGGCACACATCTCTAACTCCAGCACTCTGGGAGGCTGAGGCAGGAGGACCCCAAGTTTGAGCTCATCCTGGGAAAATTAGGAACACTCTATCACAAAATATAAAAAGGTCTAGGGGTGAAGTTCAGTGTGAAGGCCCTGGGTTCTATCCCTAGTACTGCAAAATAAATAGATGAAGTCCTTCTTGATCATAGAGTCATAAAAACTACAGAGATTTTTCACAAAATCACACTTAGGAAAAAGGAAATAGAATTTTCTTGGCTTCTTTTAGGGGAAGCAGTGACTTTCGAAATCCCACACATATGTGGCTGCTCTTGAATATCTTCATCCTTAAATATCCGGCTCTTGAATATCTTCATCCTTAAATATCCGGCTTCCAGCTGGGGACTGACAGGGGAGAAACAGGCTGCGGCCTTCCCAGCCCAGCGCCCCTTGGTAGGCAGAGCACTGTGCCAGTCGGGGGACAGGTACCTGTGCCCGCCCTGCTGCACGAGCTTTGCGAATGGGAGCAGGAACCCGAGACATTGGAGAGGCGAGGAGGGGACAGGAGCTGCTCCCTGCTAAGAGCTGACGTCCTGGCTTGAGCTCCACCATCCGGTCCACACCTGCCGGAAGTGGGAGCACAGGCCCGAGGACAGACCAGAGCTGTGAGGGGCGGGGAGCGGGCTCCAGCACTCATGTCCTCCTCCCTTCCTGCATGGAACAGATTTTATTTTTACTTTGAATAAACTTATTACAAATATAAGAATATTTTACTTGAAGGCAAAATGGACTTTGTGTCATGAATGCTTTTCGTATGACTCATAGATTTTTGGATATTTTTCCTCCTTGTTTATAGCTTTGGATAATTTTTTTCCTCTATTACGGAAGTTGGGTTTTTGTATTTTTAAAAAATATCACCGCAAGTGAACAAGCCAAGTGTCTGGGTGCATAATGCAAGTGGCTTGCTCTCACACTGTCACAGGTGGGTAGATCAGAACAGCAGGGCGGTGTTGTTGACACACTTTGCTGGGGAAGAAATGGGAAAACCAGATAAAACACAGCACCCAGCCCAGCCACGTCAAAGCTGGGCCACCCCATTTCAGGAAACGGAGCCACACAAGACCCACGTCCATCGTTTGCAGTGTCCTGGGACTGCAGTTGGAAAAGGGACCACTGGGGACACAAACTCACCCACACAGCCCTGTCTCAGGGCCAAGAATCCAGAGGACCCAGTGACCAAGCGGCCGGCTCAGGGTACAGGAGGCTACAATGGGGCCACGTGGGAGCTGCAGGGGGCTGCTCAGACCTCAGCCACCAAAAAGCCAGGTGGTGGCAAAAGCTGGGGCAATCACTCCAGTTTCCTGCTGTCATTGGTAATTAAAAGACAAAAAAGGCCAAAGGAAAAAAGATGGAGTTGTTTTGTGGAGAGGAAAAAGGCAGGAGTTACAAATTCACCATGAAACAACCAGATCCGATTAGGAAATTCAGCCAGCAGCGTGCGTGCAGATGGGAAGCACGGCAGTGGGGCTGCTCCCAGCCGGCAGAATCTCAGGGTCCCGGGTTGGGACCTGCCATGCTTCCTCAGAACTCTCTGGGTTCTGTTCTGCCTGCCAGAGGGAGCAGGTGGGTCTGTCCCCAACAGGAACAGCCTGTGACACTAGGACTGAGGCCCCTCGCCCCAGGGACACCCAGTACCACTGCCTGGAATGAAACCATCAGCTTTTAATCTGCTCAAAGAGCTGGAGTTCATCTATTAAACCGGCTCCTTCCTTCCCTTTCTTTCCTATAGTTTTCAAAGAGATGTGGAACGAGACACTCATGGACTTCCTCAGTTTCCAGCTCAGCAGATCTGTACGTTACAGTCTGCTGCCACCCTTACTCTCCCCTCCCCTGGTCTCTGCCCCAAGACCTTTGCCCTGCCCTCAGCTGCACCACTGGCTTCCCCCTTCCTCTTCCCAAAGTTACTCTGGTCCCAAGCTGGGGACAGCACAGGCAAGGTGCCTGGAGAGGTCTTTTCTGGTTGCTGGCCCTAAGTCAGCTGTAGACACACATGCACACGTATACACACATACATATGTGACACATGCATGTTCACATATGCATACATACAACCCCTTACTACTCTCCATCTCTGCCTTTGTTCAAATCATAACTAGTGATGGTCTTACATGTGTGTCTGTCACCCTGATCTCTGACTACTCCTTGTCTGAAGGCCCCAGAGCAGACACTCGGGCATCTGATCCTGGCAGGCACCTCTCCCAGCCCAGCGCTCTGGGTCAGTGTGGCCCTCTGTGGGCTCTGACGAGACTGTGGACAGAGGCTTGTAACATCCTGGAGGGAAGGTAGCCTCATCAGCCGGGGGTGGTTCCCTTGCCCTTGTTTCTGCCTTGCTGTGTGCCACCAGGCCACGAAGCCTCTCTAAGCCTCTGTAACCCAGGAACCAAAGAGCAGGGTGAGGGCACTGGCTGGCCGGAGGAGGATCTTCTGCCTGCCATGCAGGGAAGAAGGCAGGATTGCCTGAGAGGCTGTGGTGTGCCAGGCTCCACGCCAGGCACTCCACCACAGAGGTGAATGAATCAGAGACTTACCCCCAGGGCCAGATAAGACTAGGTGAGGGGTGGGGTCCCCCAAGCCCTGGACATAAGGAAGAGAGGGTAGTAGAGGTGAGGCCAGGCTGGTGCAGAGGTGGGAAGGGCTGGGGACATGGCAGGAAGGCTGGGGGATGCCTCCTCAGTTCCACCGAGTGGACATTAGCCTGGGCCGGGACGCCGGTCCACACAGCTCATGCACAGGGTGTCTGGGCGTACACTCAGGGGCCTTCCAAGACACCATGGCAGTTCCTCCAAGGGCCACAGAAGGTCGAAGACTCCACCTCCCAACAGAGAGACTGAATCAGGTGGCTCCTTGGCAGGAGTTGGAGCTCAGAGCAAACCCTCAGCCTCACCCCAAATTCCAAAGCTTACAACCCTTAGCACTGAGCCCCTTGTCCAGTGGGAGACTCTCCCCAGAATCTTCCACCAGGCAGATCTGTCAAATAAATCACCAAACTGCTACAACACAGAGTCCTCTGTTTAGGACCTAAGAACTAGACATGATCCCAGCCCAATCAGGAACAGAGGCCATGAGGGCAGAGCAGCCGCAGGACGTGGTCCACTGTTCCTGCCCCTCCCATCCTGAGGCCTGCACACCTCGACCCTGAGTCTGTTGCCCACAAGGCCTGGCAGCTTAGGGATGGCACCAAAGGCCTGGGCTGGGACACGCTCACCTTGGGCAACGCATACTTGGGCAGCTTCATCAGGACAAAATCATTGCGACGATAAGAGACATAGTACTTGGTCTGGTTTGTTGAGGTTGTCTAAGAGGAGGGAAGAAACATTTTTAAGGAAACTGCTTTCTCGTCAAACAAGAGTCTCATGAATGAAAATTGCACGCTATATTCAACTGGTGAAAATGCCTTTAACTTTGCTCATTCTGGTTCTGCCCCCAAATGGACAGACTCCTTCATCCTCCAAACCCCACACTTTAGGTTTCTCCTCTGGAAAGTTAGAACTAAGTGCTCTCCCCATGTTCCTTCAACACTTTGTTTCTCTACATCTGAGCTATGAACAAGGCTCCATTTCACAGAAGTATCTCTTCAGAAGAGTAGTTTGTTGAGACATGGACTGGGGAGGAGATAAAGCGGGACCCACCGGGCACCGTCTACATGCTCAGCACCTGCTACGCACATCACGAGGCCACCCCTGGACCCCACAGCAGACGGCCCCGAGGACCTGGTCAGTGGATTCATAGGGACAGATGGCCCTGGAAGCCGAGTCCCCACATGTGTGCACACAGTGTGTGTGAGTGCATCACAGAGTGAGCCTGTGCACATGTGTGGTGTGCACTGCTCTGCATGTGCCCTGGTGTGCACTGGTGTTCATGCAGCCCCCAGGGCAGAGTGGCAGAGAGTGGGTGTTGCCGGGCTTCTAATTCTAGCTCCAGACCTGTGGCCATTAGCCATGGTCCTCAGTGCCCACTCTGAGCCCAGCCTGGAAGTGGGCACAGCTCCCTGGGGCCCTGTGGCCAAGGGAAGACAGCCTGGCTTCTGCTGGCACAGTTGAGGAGGAGTGGGGCTGGAACTGCAGTCTCCTTGAGGTTGCTAAGAAGAGCCAGCAAGAGTACAGCTAGTGCACAGCTAGGCACAGTGAGGGCATGGTGAGGGCATGGCCAACCCTGCACAGCCAGGACACCCTAACCTCACAAAGTCCAAACCACAGGCATTGCCCATCTATCTTTTTGCCTCCATTTTCTGCTGTGGAGTGGACTCTACAAAGACTTGGGATCTAGGAGCAAAGCTTCTACAGCCATCTGACACAAGGGAAGGGGGTCGCAGGGACTGGATATCATAGAAGCTACCCCAGGGTTGCCTGTGTTTTCAGGGACAGATGAAGTGGCCTTTGCCTGGGTGTATTGGACCCTGGATCACAAAGGCCATGTCCAAGGACAGGAAGTCCCACCTAAGTGGGAGCTGGGCTCCAGGACACCTGGCCCAGGTGGGTGGTGTGGAGGGGTAGGGCCAGGGCTGAGTCTCCTCTCACTGCAGGTGCAAGAAGAACATGAGGAGGGAAAAGGCCTTGGGAGGCTGCTAGGGCTGAGGGAACCAGGGCAAGAGCAGAAAGGAGCACAGTGGCCTGTGGAAGGCCCCACCTAGTAGGCCTTGGGTGCTGGAACTGCCAGTGGCACCACACAGTCCTCCTGCCCAACACAAATGGTTAGAGCAGGACACAGATCACCGTCCACCCAAGCCTGACCAGACCCTGCCATGGCCACTGCCATCCTCCTGTGTCAGCCTCCCAGTCCTGTCGCTGCCCATGTGACCCAGCCCCTCTAAGTGATGGAGTGTCGATGCAGCCCACCAGGGCCACATTGCCTTGGGAGCCTGGCTCTCTGCCAGACCACCTGCAACTAAGGTCCTGGGTACCCAGAAGCCAGGTGACAACCCCAGCTGCGCCTGGAACCTTAGGCCAAGGGCCGTTGACAGGACAGATGATCACACTGTCCATAAACCACATAGGGTGGTGCCGCATTTTGGGCAGGAGTGAGCAGGAGCTGGGCAGTGGCCACAGGAGATGCATCGTGGGAGCTGGAGATGCAGGGCCTGGGGGTGGGGTGCAAGGCACTACCGCTAGCTGCTCTGACCACACTGTGATCCCTGCTCACCCCCACCCAACCTCCAGGGCAGCCCTTGGCACAGGCTGAGTGTCCCATGATAGGGCAGAGAAGAGGCCAGGGTGCATAAGGGCCCTGTTGGGCATGGGGCTGGGCTCCCCACCGGTGCTGCCTGGGCCATGTTCACTGTGGTTTCTGAGCTGATTGCCCTGCTGCTAGGCTGAGACCCACTGTGTCCTGAGGCTCTGGGGTGCAGGAGCAGGGTCCCCATTTCTGGTCTCTGGGTTGTGGGCACAACCCAAGGCACAGACCAGAGGCAACCTGATTCATCCAAGTCACCGGGGAGTACAGTGGGATAAACTAGGTTTGAGCTGGAAGAGTCCCAGGCAGCTGGAAGTGCCCCTGGGCAGGTTCTACATTGGGCCTCCTGAGGAGCCCACAGCTGCTACAGATGGGTGGGCACCCGTGATCCACTAGGCGGCACATGCAGGTAAAGTAGCCATTTTACTGCCTGTTCCTCAGGGGCTCCATTCCCAAGGGGCTCACACATTGCACTGCCCTCACCAAGCTCACCTTGAGGAGGATGTAATCGTCCTGCACAGCCAGCGAGCCTTGGTCAATGGGGCCAGGGAATGGAGATGAGAGCGTCTTGTCAGAGCAGCTGTGGATCTGGCAGGTGACATAGCGAAAACCTGTAGAGACAGCAGTGGCCACAGGGCAGCATGAGCAGAGGACCTGGCTCTCAGCTGGGGAAGGTGGCTGAGCTGCAGGGGCCACTGGGTGGAGCTCCAGGCCCTCCACACAGGCCCTACACGGCTCTGTGGGTTTGGTGTGAAGTATCTGGCCTCAGTTACACCTGCTGCCTGCTAGGGGCGCTGTGTGCACTGGGATGGAGCTTCTGAACTCCAGGGAGGTACTGGGAGCACCCTGGGGCCCTGAAGAGACAGAGCATCAGGAGGCGCCTCGGAGAGTCCCAGTCTCAGAGCCTGAGCTTTCACAGGTTCCTGCCCTGCAGTGGGCCCCCTCACCAAGTGGCCCTGTGATCTCTTCCTTTTCCCATATTCATGGCCACTGCTGCCCACTATGGGTGATAGGCTGAGTTTGTGTGGAGGATAAGCAGGCACTATATGGAGGCCAGGAGAGCATGGGCTCAGTCCACAGTGGGCATGGGGAGGGGTAGGGCTGCAGGGCCAGATGGGCACCGTGAGGGGCGTGGGGCAGGGGCCCGAGTCCGTGCACCACAGTTGCCCTCACTGGTGCTCAACCCAGTCCTCCCCGGGTACCCACAGTACAGCTGGGGAAGGGGAACAGGGTGGGCCGAGGGTGGGGACTAGGGCACTGCATAGTCCCTGTCCCAGCCCCTTCCCTGCTCAGTGTCCCTGCACAGCTGGCCTCAGCCAGGAACTTGTGAGGAGGTTCTGCTTGGCAGAGGGGCTCAGAGCTGGGCTTGGGCCGCTGTGCTCTCCGTCAGTCATCCATGTACTCAGATAGGGCCTCTGACGCAGTGGGGCCTCAGGGGTTCACACCCCTTCCTCCTGGGGGTGCCCACAATGGCACAGTCCATGACCACCCACTGCCATCCAAAGACCTGTGTAGCCTGGCACGTTTGAGTGTGGTGGCAGCCCCAGAGGTGGGCATGGGGCACAGCAGACACAGGCGGCTGTCCTGTCTGTGTCACCCCTGTACCCAGACCCTCTCTGAGATCCGAGAGTGTTCCTGAGAGGAGTCATGACGATGCTGCCAAGGTGACCATTTCCTCTCCCCACATTACAGCTGGGAAAACCAAGGCTCACCTTGGATCTCACTGGGCCCCACATGCCACAGCAAAGTCTCACATTGTTTGTACCATCCCCCAGATTGGGGCCGGGGAAGTCTAGCACTTGACTCTGCCTAGAGGGCAGAGGAACCTAGGGGACCCCAAGATCCTCCCCACAGGGTGATAGACAGTCTTTCCAGGAACACACATGAAGCCTCTGCCATCTGGGAGGAAGCCAGGGCCCCCACACTGCTTCAGTGCCCAGTCGCTGCATGGGGAACTGCATGGGTGGGCAGGGGACGCCCGTGCTCAGAGCCTGGAACAAACCAGGCTCTTAATAGAGTTTTCCACTGGAGTGGAGCTCCTTGACTTCAATTTATCCCCAGCGGGAAACAAGCACTCTTAAAATTATGCCACATCATAACACAGCGAGGTCACCGTGCCGGCCCAGCACTAAGGACAGGCGAACAAGGGCACAGCAGAGCCATGGCATGGCCAGGACACGAGGGGACATCTGTGAACTCCCTTACCTCCACTGGCATCCTGGGTCTCCATGTGGACCACATCGGGGTCAGCGTCCACCCCAGACACAGCCCTGGAAGAGAAGTTGAGGTTGGTGTGGGAAGCAGGCCGTGAGCTCTTGCACGCCAGGTGCCCACTCCCACACATAGGCTCCGGCACCCAGGTCTGATCTATTCTTGCTCTGTCCTAGGAGAGGAAACCCAGGACCACAACAGACTTCCACTTCTGACACACAGGACTCTGGGGCCCTCGAAGGCACCCTGGCCAGACCACGGGGACAAGCTCCACCACTCCACTTCCTCCTGCCACGGACGGAGCTTCCTTCTGCCCACTCAGGTGGAGCCAAGACCCAGCTGCTGGAGGCAGCTCGCCGGCTGAATGCTTGCTCCCCAAGCCTCTGCTCGCCCAGTCACATGAGGCCAGACCCTGGGGCAGCCACGGGATTCCAGGGACCCCTGTGCATCAGCTCAGTGCCTGGTAGGTGGTCAGAATGCGAGGAGGGTGGCCTTTCCGGTTTTATCCGGTGCAGAGGGTTGGTGAGGAGGAACAGAGGCTGGAGGCAACAAGTGGAGCCCCTTCCCTGCACCCTAGTGAGCTTGTTGTGAGGTTTAATGAGTCCGCCTCGGCAATTCCTGCTGTCAGTCCAAGGACAAAGCATGCCTCGTGCCTTGCAAAAGCTGTCAAAACAGCATTATTCACTGTGTGCCAGGGGCCCTCACTGGCTGTCACCACATTCCAGGAGGGTCTCCTGGCCAAGCGGCCAAGCGTGGCTGTGATTATCTCTCATGCATAGCAACTCCAGCACTCCGGGAACCTTGGGGGACGAGGTAACTTGATTTGCTGGAGATAACAGCATGTCTGAATCATTGCCAGTTTCCCTTTCCATGTTTCTGGTTTTGACTCTGGCCAGGGCAGTTTCTGTGAGGCAGCAGGGCGGAACGTCCCATGGTCTGGCCTGGGATTGTCACATACTGTGTTCTGTGGGTCCCAGAACTCAGCAATGGCACTTCCTGCCCCTGGTCACTTGCTGCGAGCACTCTGGGCCCTGAGGTCCCCTCACCTGGCTGCTTTTAACAGCTCTGATGAACCCACTGACTGATGGCAGCACTCTGGCCCAGGAAAGGACCTGGGCTCTCCATGGATAAACACAAGGGCAGAAGGGACAGAAGCCAGGAGCAGGGCCCTGAGGAGAGTTGCCATGATGCAGACCTAGTGCTCCTCAGAGTGGCTCATGTGTTCAGCGAGGCCTTTGGGGGGCCAGATCGTGAGATGCTATGCTTGGCAGAGGCTGAGCTCAGGCCTCTGCACTGGGGCAGCTGGGTTGCAGGTGGCCAATGGGGTATGGCCTGGAAAGGTGTGTCTTGTCCTCCACTTCTCCCTCTCTGCTTCTTGTCCCCCCCCCCGGGGGGAACTGAGGTCCAGGGAGGTCTGAGGGTGCTGAGCCCTGGATCCCTGAGGGTGTCCCTGGGGCGAGGACTGCAGGGCTGGGGGCAGGGCAGGCGGAGGGGAGGCTGCCCACCAGAACACATGGTCTTTGGTCACTTGCTCCTGCAGAAGCGTCCACTTCTTCCCCAGGTCAGATGAGATGTACAGCTTTGGGCAGAAGAACAGAACAAAAGCCTGGTCAGGACAACAGGGAGGAGCCACTTCCTAGAAGCAGTGACCTCCCACCACGGTGAGCACCCGGCCTGTCCTGCCCCATAAACTCTGAGACTGTGCACAACTTGGCAGACAGACTGACCCCAAGAGCTGATACTGAAGAGAGGGCTCCATGCCCAGCCAGCCACCCCCTGAGGACAGCTGGCAGGAGCAGGGTGAGAGCCTCCAGGGAGAAATCCAGGGAGGCCCCCAGAGGAGGTGTGGAAGAAAAGACTGAGAAATACCTGAGGAAGAATGGAGGGAGGGGGAGGGCAGACAGCACAGAGCAGGTGCTGGGCTGATCCAGGGCCCCCCTCCAGGGACCAGGGCCTCTGACTGGGCCGTGGCCCTGATAGCTCAGCTCTAGCACAGTGACAGATCCAGAGGTTGCAGGAAGAGGAGAATTTGTCCTGGGTTTTGAGTATTTGCCATTTTTCACCAAATCTCATGTATGGTACAGGGTCCCTGCCTGAAACCCTGGCCAAGGTGGAAAGAGAAGGCCTTGGGACCCCATGGTCAGAGGGGGCCCAGCTCCCTCTGCTGCCATGGTGTGGGCAGAGCCAAGGGAGGAGTTTTAGGGCCAGCTGGGGCATGGGAGTGAACAGGAAGAGAGGACAGAGAGTGCAGCTGGGCAGGCTGGGGAAGAAGGGAGTAGTGCCCTGCTTGTGTCCAGGCTCTGCAGGGCATCCTAGTGCAGCCTGTGCCAGAGTGATCTTTGGAGATGCCTCGTGGAGGTCCTGCAGGCTGGGAGAAGCCTGCATGATAAGCATCATGGGAAATGGCAGCAGCCCAAGCATCCTGAGCAATGGGGGCTGTGCCTTGGCCACAGGGGTGCCAGCCTCACATTCCCCTTCCCAGGCATCCAGAGTGGTGGCCGCAGGCTGAGCCCTCCTGGGCAGAACTACTCCCCTTCCTGCAGCCCATTCATGTCTTGATCACAATCCTATGTGACATCGCTCTGCCCAGGTCCCCAGGACCTGGCAGGACATAAAGGCTACTGTCAGCAGACTGGTCCCAGGAGCAGCAGGTGCCCAGGCAGCCGGATGTGGTAGGTTCGTGCCTTAAGCACTATGAAGGCTGCTGTTTCAGTCTCAGGAGTTCCTAGATAGAGACTTAATGCTCCACCTTGTATGTTCTTGGAGTTTGGAGGCTTCTGGAAGGTGATGTGTCAGAGAAGGTCAAGAGAGGCCTCCAGGGAGGCCCTGGTGGCTCTAGAAGAGACCCCAGCAGGCAGGTGGCCCTGTCCTCAGTGGGAGCCCTGTGTCAGGTCATGATGTGGTTGAGGCCTTGCCAGATGCCCAGCCAGGCCTGTGCCAGGTGCGTGGACCCCAGCTGATAGAGCACCACTCCGTATGGTTATCCAGGTGCATGGGCTAAGATGGCTGGCATCGTGGGCCAGGGGTGGAAGCAGGTGGCTGCTACTCACTTCTCTGTCTTCTTCCTCTTGTTCTCATCTTCTTTCTCTTCCTCTTCCTTCCCTCCCCCTGTCTATTCTATTCAATGGCTTCCATCACTCTGATCCACCCACTGGGCTATCTGCCCTCCACCATAGCTGCCCCATCCCTGTGGCCTCCTTAGCCCCCAGCTGGCCCTGCTGCGTCAGGCAGGAATCAGCTTAGGGTCCTTAGAGACAGGAGAAATCCTGAAGCTGCTGAACTCTGGCTCAGTGCCACAGCTCACGTCCATGCCCTCATGGAGCGGAAGGAGCACACCTTCTTCCCCGGGTGGGCTTGACTGTGCACTTCTGCGCGCTCCGCAGCCCCACCTGCTGGCCTTGCACTGGAGCCGACCTGCTCCCTCAGTGCTGGTCAGGGCACTGGGTGTGTTTTCTGAATGAATGAGCACATTTGACTTCAGGGCAAGTGCAGTGAGCTAGTTCTGCAAAGGGCAGAGGGTAAGTGTCCTGGGCTCTGTGCAACCACTCACCCTGCCTCTGGAGCAAGGAGGCAGCCAGAGACCACACAGACACGTGCCAATAAAACTTTCTTTCAAGACAAGCGGCAAGACATTGTGTTTCGTGCCTGCTCTGAGAAACAAGACAAAAACTCTAGCCTTTACTATTCAAAAGGACTTTTAAGCAAAGCTTTCTTCCACAGGACATGAGCCTCATTAGGGCAAAGAACTCAGGTACCTCTTCCAGCATATGGAACAGCCCAACATGAAAACCCCTGTGGCCTGTGTGCAGTTTAGAACTTCCTGCTTGGCCCTCAACGCGAGCATCTGGCCTCTGCAGTGCTGTTTTATGCACCCAGACACTGAGCTAAGCACATCAAATGCTGCTTCACTTAACACACACATGTGTAAATGCTCATGTACACACACACACATTCAGAAACCACTCAAAAGATGAACAACGTTCTCTCTACAGATGAAAGAGCTGAGGCTTAGAGAGACAAAAAAAGTTCCTGTAGCAGAATTCCCTCCACAAACACCTACATGTGGCTGTAGATCATCAGCTGAGGAGTCCCCTGGGCAGGATGACCAGTCACCTCTAGCCCTTTCTTTGAGTAATCTGGTGGCCCAGGCCAGTCCCTTTCTACTTCATGTCTCAGTTTACCCATCCAGAAATTGGTAGAATGCTTCACACACCCACAGCCAATCAGGGAATAAAGAGGCTGCAGCCATCAGTTTTGGAAGGTTGGTGACAAAGCTTCCACAATAATGGATGGCATTATCTTTGTCATCACTGATGTACTAGCATTTGTGATGCCTGTTCCCAGACTTTATAGAGCCTTTCCAGTGCAGTCTCATGGGAGGTGATCTTACTACCTTCCTTCAGTTGCTACAGAAGTAGAACATTCCTGCTTAATAAATGACAAACACCAACAAACAAACAAGAAGAAACACACCAGGGAGAACCCTGTCTGTCTTCACAGCTGAGTCCAGAAGACACGGGGATGTCTTGCAGAATGAGTGCAGCTCAGAAAGCAGCAGAAGTGTCTGCACCCTGATGGGAAGATGAAGTGGGAAGAGGCCAGGCAAGGATCAGCAGATGGGGCCAAAGGGAAAGGGGACATGGGAACACTAGCAGGGTAAAGCTCGGGGGTGAGTGGGCTACAGTTCTTCCTGGGCTAGAGGTGGCATCTGGGTGCAAGTGGAGGCACTCAGCACACTCCTCCCTCATTCAGGGCACCACACCACCCTGTCCAGGCTGAGAAGCTCACAGGTAACACTGCTTAGACTCCCTTGCAGCTAGGTGCCTGGTCAGAAGGTTGCACCCAGATCAGGATGTGAAAACGAGCTGAGATGTTATCCTGCTTCTTGGCATATTTCTGGTGGCCAGCAGGTCACAGGCACCTGTTCAGTTTAGGAATATGGAGAAGACAGAGGTTCATGAGGAGTAGCAACTGGACTTTGCATCCCAGCATCCCCATCTAGGCCAAGGGGCTGCAGCAGTAGAAACATCAGCTGCCTGGATCTCAACCCAACCACAGGTCTCTGACCTGGGGAGGCCCAGCAGGCCCTTGGTGTCCACTTTCCTTATGGGCAGACTGGATACTCCCTGTGGACCAGATTGGTTGGCTCTGGCAGATGTCCTTGGGTATCCAGTTCTGCTAATAGTTTAGAAAGCACGGGATCCTGAAGGTTATGTCCTCTTTGTGCTGAAATATCCAGACTGGTGAACTGTCCCTGCCCCAAGCCTGGAGGGTATAACTGATGAGAGTCATGATGAATCATCCTGAAGCTGAAGGTTCTCCTCACTCACAAAATTATTCTGTTTCTCAGGAGACATCTTGTCTCCTCTTGGTCCTGAAGCCTGAAGCCAGAGAGGGCTATAAACATGGTATTGAAGCTGGAGTCTTGCCAGCAGGATCAGCTACAGCTTACAGCTGATATTCACAGCATCCAACCTAAAGTCTGTACCTCTCTGCCCAAATTACAGGGACCCTTTCCCTAGCAGTATCCCATGCCTGTTACCATGACAACATCACTGACCTTCCCTGAACAAGTAAAGACACACACATACACACACACACACACACACACACACACACACACACACACATGCGTGCATGTACATGCACAGCTTTACGAGGGCAGAAGGGCTGTGAGGCTTCCTTTTCCTTTTCGTTCCCTAGTCAGACATGTTTGTCCAGGAAGTCCTCCTTGATGGCCCGGAAACACTCACACTTCTGCTTCTGGAAGGCAGCCCCAGGCTCGGATTAGTTCTCATAGTGCTAGGAAGCAGAAGAGATGCTTGATGGGGAGCAAAGTACACAGTGAAATATGGAAGTGAGTATAACTGTTTTATGAGTAGCATCCTCTGCCAGCAAGTAGAGCATGGAGAAATATACTAGTGGGCATCATGCCACTGTCCCCAGTGAGCTGGCATGGAATGGACTGGCAGGCTTTGCACTATCCTGATCCCAGAAGACCCTTGAATTTGCTGATGTCAGCAGGAGAGCACACAAGGCTGTCTCCCAGGGAGCCTCCCAGAGCCCCAGTCGGAGTCAGAACACCTCAAGCTGTGCTGGCACAGGAAGGGGGCATTGAGAGGAGGGCATGGTACACAAGGCTGTGCTGAAGGTCTCTGTAGAACATAGTAGGCATCAAGGGGAGGATTCGCCTGGCCTCTGAGTCTACAGATGCTGAGGAGCACATTCCCTAGGAGGGAGCCACAGGCTTGTGGCCCAGTCACCACCAGTAGCCACCTCCAGCCAATCCAGCTCTGCCCTGCAGACCAAGGACTGACACTCAGGGCGTGTGGCCCCAGCAGTGGGTCCTGCGGCTGTGTGTTATTGAGCATATTGTATCAGTCACTGCCTAATACACCAGATTTGGTGGAGCCTAAAGCTGGTCTCATTTTACCCAGCTTCTTGGGAATTAGCGAGCTCTGAATAACTGTAAAGTTTCCCCCAAGTTAAAGTTCTGCTGTCATTTTTATTAATTCCCCCAAATTCCTCTTTCCTTTTATAACTACAGCTAAGCTTTTTTTCCTACCCTTTTTCTTTCCTTGTAGACACAGAAAAGAACCAAGGAAAATAACCAAGATTTCAGCTCCATTAATTTTTCAGGGCACCATAAATTAAAGAGCAATTGCAATGCAGTCAATTTCTGCAGGAAAATAAGTCTCTGATTGTGCTTTCGTCTAATTACATGGAAAGCTAAGTAGCGCTCTTAACACCCAGCAGCACATTCTGCCCCTAAGGAGCTAGCTGGAGTGGAGAGGCAGCCCACAAGGCTGGGGAGATGCAGAGTCGGCCAGCTGCAGATCTCGTCAGGGAAGCCAGGCCCGTCGGTAGTCAGGAGCCTCCATCTGGAGATCTCCGGCTCTTTGACTACTTTGGATAGAAATGTCATCTACCCTTGCACTTGTTCATCAAAGCAGCCACAGGCATTCATTCAGTGACCACCCACTTTGTTGCCGTGCATCCTTCCACCCATACACCCACCTGCCCTCACCCACTCTTTGACCATCCACACTGTCACTGACCACAGTACCCACCGTGCATCCATCTATCAACTCCCTCATTCACTCAAGCCTTAAGCCATTCACCTCCCCATCCATCCACACATCCATCCATCCACCTATCCATCCATCCACGCATCCACCCATCCATGCAACCATCCACCCATCCATCCATCCATCCACACATCCATGAATCCACTCATCCATCCATCCATTCATCTATCCATCCATGCATCCATCCATGCATGCATCCATCTTTCCATCCATCCATCCATCTATCCATCCATGCATGCATCCATCTATCTATTCATCCACCCATCCATCCACCCACCCATCCATCCACCCACCAACCCATCCATAAACCCATCCATCCATCCACTCATCCATCCATCCATTCTGTATCCATCCATCCACCCACCAACACACCCATCCATCCATCCATCCATCCATCCATCCATCCATCTACACATCTATCCATCCACACATCCACCCACCCAGCACAGAAAGACCAGAGCGGGGGTGAGGGGGCTTGGGCCTCCTCCTGGTCCTAATTACCCAGCCACAATGCGGCAGGTTGTGTTCCTGCACAAGGCCAGCTTCCTCCACGACCTTTTCCAGGCTCCATCAAGTGTAATAGGAGGCTGAATGTGAACCTCCCAGGATAATCAGAATGGATACCTTCATGGGCCAAACTCAGACTTTGAGGACAGATTAGTGAAGCCATGGAGATTATCTGATTGTCACGGGGAAGCCTGAAATACAACTCCATGCACCTTTATAAACTAGAGGGACTGGAGAGACTCCACACCTGTGTGTACACGACACACACACACAGTGCACACACAGCGGTGCTGTGGAGATGGGGCAGATAGCCCCAAGATGCTGTGTGCTGGCCTGTGGGAGGTGCTCAATTCCTCTGGGGCTGGGTGGGGACACAGCTCCCCATAGGGGCCACTGACTGCCCCTGGACAGCCCTCTCTCCTGGTGTCTCCTATCTGGGTGAGGCTGGCGAGGCTGGCAGGGAGGGTGACCCACATTCCGTGAGTGGAGGGAGCCCTCCCTTCCTGCCAGGGTGAGAGCTGCAGCTGTCCTCATCATAGCTTCCTGATCCGGTCTGCACCTGGTAGCTCCCACAGTGCTGAAGGTAGGTGACTCCAAGTGCTGAACGAGGACTCAGCGTCTCCCAGCTCCACGCAGGCCACAGCTGCACCAGCCCAGTGCACGGAGTCCCTTTGATGGAAGGGTCAGCATCCCTGCTGGCATTGGTGTGATTTGGCCCTGCCCTGTGGAGCTTGACCCCTGGTCCAGATAGCAAGCCCCACACCTGCCTACCTTGCTCTCCTTGGTATAGGCCAGGACCTTGTCCTCGTCCTTAGGGTGGAACAGAAGGGTCTCCACAAGGAAGGGGACGGGCTGCCTCTGGAAGCTGGTGCCCTCATCCGTGCTCAGGAAGAGGCTCTGCTCTCGGTCGCTGAGTGAGGAGCTCACCAGGATGATCTGAAACACAGAGCAGTGTGAGGCCTGGCACAGGTGCTGGAGGCCGGGTGTGTGGGAAAAAGTGCTGGCATCACCTGCCCTGCTTCTCAGTCGGGCCATTGTCACCCCTGGCCCACTCTCCCTTCATTAGGGCGGTGCCCTGCTCCCCCACTGCTGTCAGCTGAGGCTCCACCCTGATAAAGGCCAAGGTCTCCGCCAGAGCCCAGCATCTGCTCTGCAGGGGCTGGGACATGGGCACAACACCCACATGTCTGAAACAGATTTGGTGGCCACCACTTCCCCCCAGGAGCAAAGCAGGGTGAGGCTGGGTGGGCCAGGGTGACAGGGGCTCAGGAACAACACTGGCCGTGTCAACACCACACCTCCCTGCAATGTATTTGCAGTGATGGTGTCTTCCCACAGAGGGTAGCCTGGGTGCTGCGAAGTGGCTGTGTCTGACACCCAGTGAGCCCTGGGCAGCAGAGACCATGATAGCTAGACTGTCTTCAAGAAACTATCAGGGGAATTCTCTATGCTATTGTCTATGCTTGTGACATGGGGTAACCGAGGAATAGTGAGGAGAGGTAAACTGCCAAGGTCACACGCCAGTCAAATGGAGCAGAGGTCAGGACAGTGATCAGAGCACCACTGTCCCTGGGCCCGGAACCCAGGCCCCGCCCATAAGCATGGCTTAACCTCCTACCGCCATGGTTTCCCATGGGTCCCCCCAGCCTGCCTAGGGAGAGCAATGGTTGCCCGCACAGTCCTTTCCAGACTCTCCCACAACACTGATTCATCTGCAGCACAGAACCTCCTCTCTTCGTGAACCAGGGCTCAGAGGACATGGTTGTGGCCGGCACTGAGATGGACTCTGCAAGCCACTGCTCCCTGCCATGGTGACAGGTGGTGTCCTCTCAGATGCCCTTCCTGGCCCCAAGATTTATGGGGGTGTTCACGAAAAGGTGTGTAAGGAAAGAGACCGTGCTAACGAAGGGGCAGGGCACAGAATTACCTGACGCCATGTTTCCGTGTGTTTACAGGGGTGAATTATAAGTGATGTGTCATGTCTGGCCCAGGGTAAGTGTGCAAGGAAGTGTAATGTTGTCAATGGGAAATGCATGGAAACAAGGACAGAAGGTGAGAGAAAGGTCAGTTGTGAGGGGTGGAGTTGCAAGGGATGGACTGACTGACTGACTAACTACCGGGGCTCAACCAAGGACTCTAGGCTGCTAGGCAAATGCTCTACTACTGAGCTATGTCCTTAGCCAGACATCCACCTGTCTGTCCATCCATCCATTGATCCATCCATCCCTGTCTGAAACAGGGTCTTGCTGAATTGGCCTTAAACTTGCCATCCTCCTGTCTCAGCCTCCTGATTAACTGGGATTACAGAACTGGACCACTGCACCTGACTATTTTTAAGTAAACATTCCTGTTTAGACTGATTTCTTATTTCTAGAAAAAAGCAAAGACAGCACAGAATTCTTCTCTATCTTGCCCCAGTGCCCCTGTTACTAACTGCTGACATTACTACAGTCCATATGTCACCACAAGAGCACCAGCACTGGTACATTCGTCTCACTAGGCCAGTGATGGCGAACATTTCAGATCTTTCAATGAAACAAGTAGCCCACGTGTGCCATACGTTCGCCACCACTGCTCCACACAGTGCCTGGGCTGCAGAGCAAAGAACTGTTTGGGCCCCATATAAAATACATACTATAGCTAATGTACATATGTAACAGGACTCCTTTGTACATGTTAACTTATTATTTTAATAAACAGCACCAAGCCCCAAGTTTAACAATTAAAGAAGAAAACTCACAGGTCTGCCTAATAATAAATGCCCATGTTCAGACAGACTCTTAGCACTAGGCTTCGACTGGACTGACTGGCACGTGACGGAGAAGGTGCCCACCCTGCCCAGGTGCCCTTGTCACCTGAACAGTCTGAGCTTAGACACTGTGTGATGGAGTCCTGAAAGCAGCCCTAAAAAATCACACCATGCTGGTCCAAGTGTCCCACCCTGCGGGCTCACACTCCGCCGCATGTTGTGGTTAGACTTCTACTTCCGCTGCCCCTCCTCCCCATCCCACACCCCAGCCCAGCCGCCTAACAAGGGGCCATCACACCTGTCACCCTGGGCTCACCAGGCGGCGGGCTTTCCTCGCTTAGGAATCCTTGACAGTTCTGAGGGGAATAAACTGATTCTTGGGTGTCGCCCCAAGAGAACTTGTGATGTGATGCTTGGGGTGCAGCTGGGCCATCAGGATTCCTGAAGGAAGCCAGTCATATCCCAGCACAGCAGGGCACAGCATCCCAGGGTCAGCGCTGACGGTGCTGCCCCCACACCGCCCCCTTCAGGGGAAGTCGCCATGTGCACCCCGCAGCTGAGGACCAGATTCGGGCAGGGCCCCTTGAGAGTGCCACAGCGTGTGAAACATTTCAATTCTTATGCCTGGGATGTTTGTCTTTTCTCCCCTACTATTTTTTCATTTAATCCTTAAATTATTTCACTAGGAACTCATGAATTTTTGTTTTTTACGTTGATTTGTAACTCAGTACTATTTTGTTCCTTTATTTTTTAGACAGGGTCTTGCAATGTACTTCAGGTGGGCCTTGAGCTTGCAGCAATGCCCCTGCCTCAGCCTCTAAGTGCTGAGATTACAGGAAGCACTCCCCATCTGGCTCCAGTGCTGTTCCAATACTGGGTGCTCAGTTTGTCCAGCTTTGGCTCTAGGGAGCTCTTGCAGGTTGGCCTAGCGTCCACTGATGCAGGCCACTGTCCTTTACCCAGGAGAACGGTAGAGAAGGAGCAGGTGGCCCACATATCCAGCGTGTGGCCGAGTCCACACTCCGTGCCCATGGGAGCTCCATGGCCTGCACACCTGGCTCCCGCAGGGCTGTCGCCTCAACTTCCCATGCTGAAGCAGTGTCCACGGTGCACCCCCTGATCACGTTCCCCTGATAACCCCTCTCTTGTATCCCGACCCCCAGCAGCTCAAGCCAGCCTAACCCAGACTGTGCCCATTTTCTGAGGCCGCCCACGCCCTGCCCAGCGGTGCCCCGACCCGGCATGTGGGAATCAGAATCCAACCTTGGCTTTAAAACAACACAAGGTTCATGTGCAATAAAATTAGAACAGCCTCCGCCAATTTTTTGAAAACAGAATGCCAAGCTGCTGCAACAAACCCAAATGTTCTCATCTCCCTCTCAGACCCCTGCTGTGCAGGTGCCCTGCACGTTCCCCCGCTTATAGGATGGGCACTCCTCCCTTCTCTGCTGAGGCTCTTGTGAGGGCCACCTCTTCCAGGAAGCCTTCGGGTGAGGTTCAGCCACCCTCTTTTCCTGCCCATTTCTATCCGCGCAGCCCAGCGGTCCCTGGAGTCTCACTCAGGGCCACCTTCCCGCAAAGCCTGGAAGTGCCTGGATCTTTGCAGTGCCATATCCCAGCCAGTGCACAGGGCCTGGTAAAGGTGGCGCTCTGGACACAGGCTCACCTCTCCATCACAGTCCTGTATCTACCCTGCCCGCACCCTGGGGGAGGCCAGTGGCTGTACCAAGGGTGACCCCCAGGTGACAGCAGAGAAGCCCTGGCCAGGGGCCCAGCCAACCACGTGGGGCTATTTTTGGCCTCAGAGCTGGGAGCCTCAGCCAGGACCAATGGGAGAGCAGAGTGCTGACAAGGAAAAGGTTATCGGAGCAAAGAAAACAAATCAATTAGGCAAAGACTGGCGGATTGTTCTTCCAAATCGGGAAGCAGACTATTTTAAATGGTGTATTTTTATCGCTTCCTATTCCGGGGAGACATCTGGTACCTGGGCGGGGTTCCGGAGGCCTGCGAGGCTGGCTGTAGAAGCCAGAGGCAAAGGCTAAACACACCAGGAGACCAGGGACAGAGTCGTTCACATGATGGCTGTTCAGTGGTGGCTCCAGCCCCAGCAGAGCTGGCTGGTTTGCAGGGTCCTGGGACATTCGGTTAGTGAGGGAGAGGAAGTCATTGTTTTATTGATCACTCCCAGGGCCCCTGCCAGGTCGGGGTGATTGTCCTCATTTCTCAGATTGTCCCCATCGTACAGCATCGCCCTATTTCTGGGAAAGCTGAGGCCAAAGAACCTGAGAACCTAGTGTGAGACCATAGTGCCAGGCTGGCTCCGGCCTTCTCTCCTTACTTAGCTCATCAACACCACCTGAAAGACAGCACGAGCATGAGCATCGCTGCCCTGTCAGAGGGGGCTGGCAGCAGGGCTGTGGTGAAACTGATGCGGAAGATGGGGGAAATCTCCTCCCTTGGCTTCGGCAGGAGGTGGGCAGTGGAGGGCGGGTACACAGGCCTGAGCTGGGCTCTTGTCCCTTGGTCCAGCCTGGAAGTCCTCACGACCCAGAGCCTGGCGTCCTTCTCTGGCTGGTATAACTCTGGTGCCCAGGCTGCCTCCCACTGGGCTCCTACAGGGCCCAAGTAAGGTCCCCGGCCCCTGGACACTGGCAAGGACACCCAGCTCCACACTCTTCCAAGCCTGAGGCTTCCAGCTCCTTGAGAAGGTGCTGCTGATGTCTCCATGCACCAGCCACTGGGCACGTCCAACCCCACATACACCGCAAGTTAAAAACACAGGGAAACAGCATCAGAAGTGATTCTTCACCTCTACCAGTCACTTGGCCATGCACCCTCACACTGTTTACACTTCCTGGGCCTGCTTTCTTTGCCCTACATGGAGCTAAGCCCCACAGGGCCCAGCCAGGCTCCAGTGTAGTGTCATCTGGAGTCCCCTTACCCTGGATCAATTTGCTGCGTCTGTCCTGGGCCACACAGATATGCCCAGCTGTGGATACAGAAGCTTGGCGGTGACATTGGAGAGGCAAGCAGTGGAGCACAAACAGCTTCTACTACCCTGAGACTCAGATCACAATCTATTTGGGCCTATGTGTGTCTGACATTTCACTCCAGCCCCTGATCGATCTGTCCAGGACAGTGCACGCTGTCTGAGGGCTGCCTGGTGTCCCAGGGGAGCCACCCAATGGCAGCACCTGTCAGGATCATCCTGTGGCTACACAGTCTGTGAAGTGGCCTTGGACACACCAGAGACAGGGCCTGTAGAATGCAGGGGTTACAGGTGACACAAGGTGGTGACCTGGTCAGGGATACGGAAGTGGAGAGAGGAGAGGGCGGGTGCCAGGGACACTGCGGAGTCATAGTTCAAGTGCTGTGTGGGGCAAAATCTGCAAGTCTCTCAGCTACTGGCTCAGGCAGATGGCAGAGGGAGTTTCTGGAGAGCTGACTCTCCAGAAGGAGAAGACTGAAGTCACTGGCATCACTGAGGTTCTTGGGGTACACACAGAGCCCAGGGCCTGGGGACTTGGTCAAGGGCCCAGGCTTAGCAAGGGTTCTGGGCCAGAGGTGGCATGTGGAGTTCCCATGCCCAGCTGGGTGCCTGGCAACCTGGTGTTCGGGCCCAGCCTGGGGTTGCCTGAGGTTAGCTCTTGGCTATCTGGAAGTGAGATGGCATCTGGGTGAGGAGGGCAGGGCCATGGGGCTGGTTGTGGGCTGCCGGCTCTGCGCCTCACCTCCCACCCTCACCCTCACACTCTACACTCTGAGGCTGGCTCTCCAGGGCCCTCCCAGACCTGGGCAGCCACCTACCTCTTCCTTGGCCAATGCTTTAGAAAACATTTACCGTCATGTTAACTTCAAATTAAACCACCTTAGCAAATCACAACTGTCCTTCTTTGTCAGGGCCACCACAACACATGC
>PVIR01000139.1:233315-255221 GCA_004026965.1 Petromus typicus | reverse complement strand
CAGCCGCGCGGGATTGGCGGACAGCTGTGCGGAGGGGCGGACAGCCGCGCGGGAGGGGCGGACAGCTGTGCGGAGGGGCGGGGCGCGGAGGGGCGGGCAGCCGCGCGGGGAGCGGCCTCCGCGGCCCTGGGCCTCACGCGGCGGGGGACGGATGCGCCGTCCGCGGAAGGGGCCCCGCGGCGCAGGGCTGGAAGCGGCCGGCGGCTTGGTGTCGCTCGCCGGGCTGCGGTCCTGCCGCCCCCGCCCGGTGGAGGTGTCCGCGGAGCTCAGCCCGCAGCTGCCGGCACCAGCCCCGGCTCCGGGCCCGCCCGCCGCCCGCGCGGGGACGAAGCTTCGCCGTGTGCCGCCTGCAGGCCTAGGGAAATCGCTGGGGACCAAGATGTGCCCAGGGCCCGTACTGCGAGCTTCAGAATCAAGGAAATTTATCAAAGACGTCTCCGGCTTTTAGTTTTTGATGTTTTTTTCCAACTTCGTTGAAAAGTTTTTGTAGAAACAATAAGCCAGCAAAACATATTTTGCCGCATTTTATGCAAATGGGGTCCCCGAGCTGAGCGGTCTGTGGAGGACGTGCGGGTCCCCACGCCCGCGGCTGCTCTGCGCCGAATGGCAGGCACAGCAGGTGGCGGCGGGGACAGGTGCGCCGTTTCACATCGCTCACCTGTGTTGTCAGCGAGTCTCAGAAGTGCGTCCTCGCGACCTCCCAGACCTGGAAGCGGCGAGGCCCAAGCAGCCTGTTGTGAGCAGAGTGGACGGTCGGAAGGGGGACCCGACTCGGAGGCCCCTTTGCTTCGACTTTACTCAAGGCGCGAGGTCATAGCACACACTATCGCGACACACTGTTCACACCAAGAGGGGCGTCCTGCTGAGTCCCAGAGTCCGCAGTTCGCACCCCGGGATTTCCAAAGTCCAGGTCCGGTCCGGTGTCAGGACCCGACGCGAGGAGTCGGACGTCCGGCGGTCGTCTGGCGAAGCCTCCGGCTGGAGAATCGCAGCGCCGCCCCGAAGTCGCGAGGCGGAGTCTCCCGAAGGGGACCGGCGGCCCGGTGTCCGCTGGCAGCACCGAGAGTTGCCCGATCAGCCGGCCTTGAGGAGCGCGGGGCCTGGCAGAGCCTGGCGTCCTGTAGCCGACACTGAGAGTAGCCAGCGGGTCAGCTTGGAGCGCCTGGCCATCGACTGCTCAAAGTGGTCTTCTTTTACCGGCCGGAAGAGTCTGGCTTCTGCCGTAGTTTCTCCGGGTGTTCTTCTTCTGATAAGGTCCTCTTCTCTGGGTCTTTTCCTGATGAGATGTGGTGCTTATCAGTAGGCCTCAGACCCTGACACTATGTCTTACAATCTAACTTACAGTTCTGTCAAGCACTTATGGCATCTAATATTCAGCATTTACTTAAATTTCTATTTTCCACAGTATTATGTATATTTATTTCTTTTAGTGATATTTCTCTGTGTCAGAGGGTGGAATGTAGGGAACACACTTACCTGTACTCTCCACACAGCCATGACGAGAGACCCCCCCGGCTCAAAGTCTGTTTGTTAATCTGTAACTTGGTCTATGGTCGCCCAGCCCGGGAGGAATTCCCTCCTGAATCTCAGGATTTCTCCTTTCCTGAACACCGATACAAGAAGGTCCCCGCCCTGGGTCTTGGCCCTGCTCCTGGCTTTTGGCTGTAAGACGCCCACTGGCCCTTGTCTGTCTGGCCTCTACTGTACCCATTGGGTTTGCCCTTGCCCAGAGCCCTCCAGTGCGGGCAGTGTAACCAACCTGGGCCTTATCCACGGGGGAGGCACGGAGCAAAGCAAGGGCGCACGGTCTGCGCCCACACGAGGTGGCCAGGTGAGCTCAGGGGAGGCCTGGTGAAGGCCCTGCCAGGGAGCCTGGGAAGTAGGCGTGCTTGCGCCTCAGGTCCGGTGAGGAGCACTGGGAAGAAGTGGGTGTGTGAGAACTGCTCCTGTGCACAGGGAAGGAAGTAGGAAGTGCGGGCTCCCCATCTCTATAGATCTTCGTCTCTGAGAACTGACAGGTGTTCCAAAGCTGCAGGCTTGGCTCCTTGTCTATCACCCTTCATCTCTGCGATCCAGCAGATTAATGAGTCAGGAGTTAGGACCCAGGGATGTGCCTTAGACCTCGGGCTCCTGACAGCTGGCCGAAGACTGATCAACTCTGGGGAGCGCTGAGGAGCTGAGCAGGGGTGTGGGTCGCCTCCTTCCCCACCCTGGCTGCCCTGCGGCTTGCTCAGGCTTCTCGCCCTGGTGTTTTCTGGTGGCTAAAGGAGGTGATCACATTTCTGCACAGACATCATGATACACGCTGACTTTCTCCTGCTGCCTTTCCTGCTCAGCGTCACCCCCTCAGGTAAGACAGGCTGGGCTCCAAACTGGAGCTGCAAAATTATTGAAGCAAAGGAAGCAGAACTAGACGGTGGATCATGTTAGAACTGCAGTCACACAGTGTGATGTGCATAACCTTTCAAATGTAACTCAGGTGGCTAATTATGTGAAATCTGTGTGTTGCTAAGGAAAGCTTATCTGTGAATTTCATAAGGTTTGTATTTTGACTATGTGTGGCATCTTACTCTTTATGAATCATTAGAGCTTGTAGGAAGCAATAAAAACGGGAAATGTTACTGAATGCTCTGATTCTTAACTCAGGATTGTTGAAATACTGGACATGGAAGTTTTCTATATCAACACTTTTATACCATATCTGCTAATAATTACTATGCCCATGTGTAGATATTTAATTTTGTCCAATGTAAAATCTACAGATCTATATAAATATTTTGATATGTGTGTTTATTACAATTAAAAATATCAAATGTCTATGACTATGGATGTATTATATGACTTTTCTCATTCAAAATAGTGGAATTACTTTTAAGGAAAGGGGACAAATAAAAGTTTGAGAGAGAAAGCAGAAAAGGAAGGAGAGACAGAGAATAAAGAGAGAAATCCAAGAGAAAAGAAAAAAGGGAGGAACTGCCGCAAGGCTTAGGGCCCGGCGGTCGTGTGCACCTGCTGGCTTCTGAGGCTTCTTACCTAACTTAAGAACAGAAAAATTCTCATGGAAGCAGAAGTCATCAAAAGCTAGGGGCTGGGTGGTAAGAAGGCTGTTCTGTAAGCAGTTTGTTATATATTGTTATGTCTCAGTGGTGCTTTTTAGTACATCTGGTTATTACAGATTTCAAATGGAGAGGTTTAAAGCATTAAAACAGATTTACCCAAAGCCAGAAATGAACCGTGGACTGCAGGGACCTTCTGAGCATCGCCCCAGCTTCAAAATAAGCTCTCCACAGCAGAGACTACAAAACAAAGTCGTGTCCAAGTGCAGGAGGCACCCGACCCACCTCCAAATATAACTAGCTTTGTGCTCGGCAAAGTCTTAAATGTAGTCTGTCAACCAGAAAAATAAGAAGCAACATTTGTATGTATTGTTTGTTTCTCTGACTTTATAAAGGTATTCTTTTTACTATTAAAGAACTAGTGCTTTCCCGGGGAAACCCTCTTTCCGGTGAGCAAAGATAATCAGCATAAATGCTTTAGGGTTAAGCACGCATCGCCCTCTGTGCACAGTGATGCTCCGCGAGGAGACAGGCCCAGAGGAAAGCCTGGTACTTATTCCCCACTGTCTGGGACAGATTCTGGGGTCTGTGTCTCCCTTCAATCTGTAACAGATTTAACAAGCTACACTGACTCACACCTGTGTGAATACGTGTAGAGATACGAGAGGTACACACCTTCCTCAAGTCCCTTAGCTACTCATCACACAGATCCTTGAATTACCTGAACTATTTCTCCCTGTTACAGTGGGCAATACTTTTATTTTTATATTTCAGGCTGTAGTAAAAAGAATGACTGTGTGCAACGATGTGACGTCTCTGGTCCTGCTGGTCTGCATGTTGACATCTCTGCATGTGACGTCTCTGGTCCTGCTGGTCTGCATGTTGTGAGCTGTGTTTGTTCCCAGGTGGCAGAAATGGAATCTTACTCACAGCAGTGCTTGTTTACTCACTGAAAATCTGTGGAGCATCTACTGTCTGTGGGAATAGAGCTAGGGTGCACATACAAGCGCAAGAGGATAAAACCAAGTCACTCTAATACACTTAGATGACTTAGGTCAGCAAGGAATTCTGTTTGATTTCATCCTGAGGGCTAACTTCATATGTTGAGGGAAGAAGCAACCGTGATTGTGTATGATTTTTTTGAATGGAAATTGAAAGCAGAACATATGAAGAGATATTAAGGGCCAGGGATTTAGCTCAGTGGTTCTAGCACCTGCCTTGCAAGCGCAAGGTCCTGAGTCTCTTTCCCTAGTAACCACATACAACAATGCCAGGCTTGGTGACTCATGCCTGTCATCCCAGCATTCAGGAGGCAGAGGCAGGAGGACTGCTGAGTTCCTCAGCCTGAGTTCAGAACCAGCCTGAACTACAAAGCAAGACCCTGTCTCAAAAAAACTAGAAAGAAAGAAAGAAAGAAAGAAAGAAAAGAAGGAAAGAAAGGAAGGAAGAAAGAAAGAAAGATCAAAATAACAGCTTTATCTCCCAATCCTAGTTGCTGAGGTTTGAAATTCTTCAATAATTTCTGTTCTCTCCTGGCTAAAAATAAACAATGATGTTATCTCAGTAAAATCATAAATAATCATGAAGACTTTTGTTTATTGTCTTACCAGTTTTTTACCCCTAGGTGTGAGTTTGTCAAAATTTTCTTGAAAGTAAACGTTGGTCTGTGGTTGAAAAGAGAGCAAAAGGTCCAAGAGCCTGACAGAGGCAAACTGATCTAGACTAAAGAGTCCAGAAGTTCAAGTCCAAGGTCCCAAAGGAAGACATTCTTGCTGGGGTGCCACTGAGTACCTCATCTACACCCCTCCCAATTGTAGCTGTCGGGTGAAGAGCACTCTAATCTCCCACAGCTGTGGATCCTCTGACCCTCCTACCCTAGCAGCTACCTTCACCCCTGTGAGATAAGTAGCGGCCCTGCATGGAGAGCTACTCCCATAAGTGGCACGTGCTGCATGTGGGCTCTGTTGTGTATCTTTGACTATCAAGTCTTCATGGCTGCACAACAGAAGCTGTGGCAGGGACTCCAACATCTGAAGCACAGGACAAGTGAGGTGCTGGAGGTCACAACAACTATCCCAGCCCATTTTCTTTTATCTGTTTTTTGTGTGGCAAGCATTGTTCTGAGCTTTTTATGTTTTTAAAAATTTTTTAAATTAAATTATTTATTGGTACATTTTATATACACATCATGATCACACTCAACATTGAGGATCTCTACCAGTATATGACATGACTTAATTCTCATTTTTCCCCATTTCCCTCTCACTCTACAACCCCCACCCTGTATATATACATATGCTTCGTTTCCTTTTTTAATATCACATTTTTTCTTTCTCCTCATTATTTACCCCTACCCTTTTCCCTTTGAATATTTTATATTTGCAATCTCTATCATACATTCTAGAACTCATTTGCATCTTCAGTTTCTATTTTCACTGAGAAAGGTCAAATGCCTTGCTTAAGGTCATGAGACTTGGAATTAGGAACGGAACTCATTTCTCTAACTCTGAGCCTAGTGCTTCTGAATGTTAAATAAATATTTGTTGGATTCCTGTTGTAATGAGTGGTGAGTCTGGCAAGGAACTCTGCGTTCTGGTCTGACCCAGGTGCAGCACACTCTCCTGAAGCGCCATCCCAGCCCTGCGGCGAGGGCAGAGCAGCGTGCCCCCAACCTTGGTCCCCACTTCCTCGCATAGGCCCGTGGTCCTCTGCAGTTTGTTCTTCTCTTGCTTTTGGCCCATGGAGTTCACTGTCTTAAATATTTTGACCAAGAAAAATAAACAAAGATTAAGCAGGGATCAGAGGAAGAGGAGAAGAAAGGGAAGAGCAGGGATTGAGGTGAGTGACAAAACTCTTGTTTTGCAGAAGATGAAGGGCTCTGTCAGACAGCCAACACCCTGAAAGATGTCACATCAGACTAGGCATGTGTTTTGGAGGGCACTGTGCAAAGCAGGACTCAAAACAAGAGGTGGATAGTGCAGTGTGGTTCACCTCCCCAAAAGTGACCCAGAATGGTACCCCAATAAGGCATAAGGGGCCCCAAGCAGAGGCCTGTACACCAGGTACAAGCTACAGCAAAGGCAGAGCTGCATGGGATAAAACTGGCACCAATACCACTGAGCATCTTCCTGAGACCAAACAGATGTGAAGTCTTCCCCGTAGTACACTGCCTTAGAAATAGTACATTTATAACAGAATGCCTGAGATAATCAAGAGGGAGAGAGGACAGGTTTGCTTAGGGTCACAGTTTGCGAGTTCCTAGCCCCTGACCCACCGACATCGCAAGCCAGGAAGTGGACCAGGGCCCCCAGGTGCTCTCGGGAAATCATCTTGGAGGTTCCACTTCCGCCCACAGCACCGCCTTGAGACCACACCTTTAACGGGGAGTCTTTGAGGGACACTCACATCCCAAACCACAGCAAAGCATTTTGAAGGTGGCAGTAGGGAGAATGTGTCAGCAGACTTGAACAGTTGGAACAGTTTGGATGTGGCGAGAGGCTGCAGCAGAGGTGACAGCCATTTGCTGCACTCAGCCCTCAAACACTTCTGAGCTGGTGGAAAGATCACTGAGCTAGTAGTCAAGGGCCGGACCTGGCCCTCACTAGCGGGGGTGACCTTGTGCATCACTCCCCTCAGTGCTGCAGGGCTCCCACCTGTCAAATGAGAGGCTCAGAAGACATCCGAGGTCCTTTCCAGCTTGTCTGGACCGCTTATCATTTCACTTCTCTTTCCTCCTTCAGTGATGCTGAACTTGGGAAACCCCAACTCCCCAAGGGATCGGTCCCGCCCCCCAGGGTCGCTCAGCCCCCCAGAGCAGCTGGGAGTGGGTCGCTGTGGTGAGCCTCAGAACAGGGGTCTTGTCTGATTAATTTACAATCAAGTCAATTTGCAAAAAGTGAATCACACCCAATTCTTCAGAAGTTGATTTATTCCTTACAACAAAGACTGTCTTCCTGGAACAACTTCCGTGCTTCTGAGATTTTCCGTCTCCAGGAGCAGGGTGCCTCCTTGCCTTGTGACACAGAGAACATGCATTATGGCCTTTTCCCCCTGTTTATTCATTGACCCGTTCATCAAACATCATGAAATATGTACCAAGACCTAGTTTCAAATGACTCTAGAGAAGGCTCTTGCCCGTCCTCATACTGTGCTATTTAAAATCACAAACTCTCCAGACCGCACTTGTGTCTTCTCCCACCTCTGCTTAGGAAGAGTTTAGAAAACTTGGAAGATTCTAGGAAGAAAACATTAACACTTTGGGTTTTTCTTTTTCCCCCAGGTCTGTTTTGCTCAGAACAGATCTGTCTCCCTCTGCCTGGCTCCATCCCTGAGCGGCTCAGATGGGAAAGGTGCTCCTCTCTGCTTTGGAGGCTGGAAGTCAGGACCAGCCTGGGGAAGGGTCTCTCCCTGGCCGTCAATGCTGCCTTCTGGCAAGGTCCTCCTTTGCTGTGCCCCCCCCCCCCAATAAATGCAGTGTCTGTGCTGGAGGAGAGGGGGGAGCGTTGAGGGGCAGGGCACCGGCCAGGTGTGACCACCTGGGCAGACCATGGGTGGGGTACTCCATGCTCAGCGCAGTCGTGTGTTGAGATGTTTAGATCCCAGAGCTAGGGCCCCGGTAATGAGGGAGTGGCTTCCTTACGAAAGGCCAGGTTTGCCCTCTCTCTCTCTCTCTTTTCTCCCTGCCTTTGCCTCGCCCTCATGCAGTGCTGCAGCCAGAAGCGTGCCCTGTGCACTGGCCCTCCACCTGGCCTGCGCAGGCCTTTTCAATTCCTTCTGCCTTAGTCCAGTCGTGGTACAGCGGCACCAGGCCTGGAAAGCGCCTTTTCCAGCAGCTCTCCGGTTGGAGGGCTTGCCGGCCGGGTTACTGGAAGGGAAGACAGCTGCCTCCTTCCTACTCTCGCTTCTCCCAGCACTTGGCTCACGCTCCCCAGCTCAGCCAGCAGAGCCCGAGGCTCCATCTCCCATTCAGGACCCTGGGTATGGCAGACAAAGTTCCCAGCCTCTCGAGCTGGCGTACCAGTTGGGGAGACAGACGGTAAAGAAGGGAGGGCCATGGCTGAGCGCCCTGCGGAAGGGTTGAGGATAAGTCGCCATCGGGTTGGACGGCGGGAGGCTCCAGGCAGCACAGTCACGAATGACCTGTGTAAAGAGGACTTTTGATCACAGCCACTCACAGCAAAGGGCAGAAGGGCCTGAGCGATGGGCGCAAGGACGAAGACAGAGGGCCAGCAAGGCCAGGCAGCTCGTCTAGGAGAAGGACGAGCTGTTCTGTTCCTGAGTTTGATGGGAAATCATGAGGAGGGTTTGGCTAGGCAGTGATGTAACCCTTTCTGATCAAAACTCACCCTAGCTGCTGTGCAAAATGGACTGTGAAGAGAGAGCGCAGAAGCAATTAGGAAGCAGCGCAGGGTCAGGGCAGTGGTTCACAGCCGGAGGTGAGGAAACCGCTGGAGGTTACAGCGAATGGGAGGAGGGGGAGGGGCCAGAGCGGACAGCAGGAATATCCGTCCAGCCTTGGAGCACCTTTCCCTCGGAAAGCTTCAGGGAGTTTCCAGTAAGATCTTAGGGCTCCCACAGACTGGCACTTTGAGAAGAATTAATGTTTTAAATAAAGGAGCATGACATCTGCAGTTCAGTACACACACTTGAGCCCAAGGCCTCCTTGTCTGCTCCCTGGGTGTATGTGTGTGTGTGCACGCATGCGCGCATATGTGCGTCCGAATGGTAGTTCAGGGTTGCTTGAGTGAACTCGGGCGATCTCACATGGAGTCATCGCCCCTCGTGTGAGTCTCCTAGTGAGAGGAAGTTTCCCCTGGGCAGAGTGATTGGATCAGAACGGTGCTCTAGAGGGGTGAGTACCCCAGGAGAGGCTACATTTTTCAAACAGACTGTCTTTGTTTTAGGTTTGCTGATGAAAAGCCTTGAAAAGACAGAAAACACATCTGTAGACTTTTTCCCTAAGCCACGTCCCCATCTTAAGAAATAACATTTATTGGGATGTTTCGTGTTGGGTGCTGAGAGGAGTTTAGCACCTGTGCTAACCAGGCAGACTTTCTTGAAGGAAGAAAGCAAGGGAGAAGCAGGGCGTCGCACCGGCAGGGGTTTGAAGAGAACGTGCTTGGAGGTGGCCTGGCACCACTGTGCCTGCCCATCCTCACGGTGTGCCCGCAGCCTAGGGCCAGGCACAGTCCAGGCAGGACGTGAATATCCAGACATAAGGCACCTTGTGCCTGTCGTCATGGAGCTGGGGAAAGACTGACTGCGCGTGTACACACGTGTGGACAGTACATAAACATGCACAGGGACAGCGCACATCAGTGACAATACAGTTCAGAGAGTACAGCACCCCCAAGAGGACCACCTAGAGCCCCCTGCGTAGATGCCCAGGAGGAGAGCCCGGTGCGGGTAGGGAATGTGTGGGAAGGCCTGCTCCTGCCAGGAGGGGACAGCTCCACTGGGGGGACCTGAGGTGAAACTGCAGATGATCCTGGGGACAGAGGTGTGGCCGGGCTGCTGTGGGGAGAGTGAGCTCTGGGCCGGGCAGGACCTAGAGGGCAGGGTCTGGCCTCGGTGCGAGTGGCCTGCCCTCCACTGACTCCGGCTCCCGACTCTTACAGCCGCTGAGCGGTTCAGATCAGTAGTGGAGAATGAAGACGCCCTTCTCAGACATTTGTTCCACGGTTATCAGAAATGGGTTCGGCCCGTGTTACACGCCAACGACACCATAAAAGTACATTTCGGCTTGAAAATATCTCAGCTCGTCGATGTGGTGAGTAAACCAGGCACTGAGCTAAGCAAACGCGTTCCTGATGCCTGTGTGAGTCTCAGGGGTTTTCCATGTCTGGCCTGTCAGAAAATCCGCCCTGGTGGAGCAAAGGTTCACTGTGACTTTGTCACTGTGGGGCTCCTGGGTCCAGGGCGAACTGCGCCACGAGGACAGCCTGGCTCTGTGCTGGGAGGTGGTGAGAAAGAAGACAGCCAGAGAGCAAGACGCTCGCTGGACCCAGCCATGCAGTGTCCACTTCGCTGGGCTCCCACTTCTGCCCGATCTTGTCCCTGGAAAATCCAGGGGACTGAGACTCCCCGCACACCACAGAGCTGCCCCGGGCGTGGGCCTGCGAGTCCCGGAAGAGCCCCCACGTGGCCAGGCTCCTTGCTCAGCCTCGTGCTCATCACCTGGCTGGCTGGCTGGCTCGTAGCCCAGAATTTCTCTGTGGGGCACAGGGCACATACCTGTCATCTCCGCACTTGAGGAGGCCGAGGCAGAAGGGTCAGAAATTTAAACACAGCTTGGCAATTTAGTAATTCAGCAAGACTCAGTATCAAAATTAAAAAATAAAAAGGCTGGGAATGTAGCTGGGTCCTGTGTTCAAACCACAGCACTGCAAAAGTAAACAATATCATACATTATTATGTGGTATATTATATTATTAGCTCTATTATATAACCATATTTATAATTTTATATTTTATTATATATTCTAATGCTATTATATTATATTATATATTAATATCTTATACATACTATATATGTATATATAAATTTCCTGCTACTTCAGACTATTAAAATGTTTCTGGGCTATGAAATTTTGTGTAAATTTTGCCATAATTAACTGCTAACAAGTTTTAATAATTATTTCTCCTTTTAAGCAAACTGAATAATATGTTAGGATCACATTCCATTTAAACATTCTTAAGAATCTGTTATACTTTTGAATACTAGTATAAAGCTAAATGAGCTTTGTCTAAAAAAAAGAAGTGAAAACAAAAACCCTGCAACTTCCTTTATTTTAATTGTTTTTGTCACTTTTTGTAGGATGAAAAGAATCAACTGATGACAACAAACGTGTGGCTCAAACAGGTAAATCGAGCCCCATCTTGTATGTGCCAGTGTGACTCATTGAGCGTCTTCTCTGTTTAGACCTGAGCAGTGTGCGGTTTAGAAAGCATGTTGGGGTCCTCAGGGAGCTGATGGGAGCTGCGGGGAGCACTGAAGGCCGCCCTGAGGTCTCCTCTGGGCTCCAAAGTGCTGCTCCTGGAACTGGAGCTGCCCCAAGGGGCTGGGCGGGGGCACGTGACACTTGCGCGGTGCAGCCTGGACCTCCGACCCTGGGGTACTTGGAGCAAACCATTTCCTCTGGTCCTCCACCAGAAGAGCCTATTTCCAGTGCCTCCCTTTGCTCCCTGAACCTCGAAGGAGAAAATAAAGGAGGCTGCCCTCTGATTTCCAAGTCCATGAAGCATTCTGGACAGCATAATGGATATGTGTTTTCCCAAGGAAGCTAAAAACGCAGTCAGAGTAATTTTTGAGCTTTTTTCTGAGATGAGTGTTTACCTGTTTCTTGAGGCCAGACAATTCTTTTTGGAGGAGCTTGCTCTGGAGTTATCCAGTAAATACTTCTCTTTCAAAATTCAGCTTTACAGTATTTTGAGAAAGGAGAAAATACAGGCATCTGGTAGTATAAGTTTGGTGTAACTGCTTATTGCTTGTGTTTCTTTTGTTAGTGGTTCTTTTTGAAAGAACGGTCAGATGTTGCATGATCTTCCTATAGATTTCCAATATTCCTGATGAGGAATTGTATATGAATTATACAGTGTAATACTTCCCGCTTCCTCACACTGAAATACATCACTCATCTACTGAGACTCTGTAAACATTGAAAAGTTGTTTCTGCTAATGGTTTATAAGAAGCAGTGGATGGAAGAAACCCAGGACATTCCTTCAGTGACATTAAATTTTTCCCACCTGAAACAGGAATCAGAATTAGAAACTTACACATTCTACTGCCTTCTCTTCCTCTTGGTAGGCCTGTTAACAAATTGTGAAGTGACTCTGCATACTATTTTACCTGCAAATAAAAATATCTAGGAAAAAAAATACTGCGCTGGGAATTTATATATAAAAATACAATTTAAACAAACATATCTTACTCACATTACATTCCTCAGTGATGGGGTTTCAGACACTACAATTTAGATGGTATAATTTAGAGTTATCTGAATTCGTAAAGACCAATAAGAATTCCTTATTTTAGCTAACAGGGTCAGAATCTAGAATTTTATCTTAAAGTATAAACAGATTTAGGAAGTTAGCAAAAAAAGAACAATCAAGAAAATAATAAAACCCTTGTAAGCTAGGCATGGTGGCACTCACCAGTAATCCTAGCACTCTAGAAGGCTGAGGCAGGAGGCTCTCAAGTTCAAGCCCAGCCTGAGCAACTTTTAACTTAAAGAAAGAAACCTGTTCTCAAAATTAAACACAAAAGGCTTGGGGATGTAGACCCCCAGGACCAACAAAATGAAGAAAATCTTCCACCTTCCTGCAGAGCTCCTTCCTGCTCACTGAGGTTAAGCTTTTAATTTCTTTCTTGAAATTTCTCCCTTCAGGCAGTATGGTCCTTAATAGTGGGTGTTTAGTGAAACAGTGGGTGTTTTTCACTTTTCTTGGAGTTTTGAAAACAAGAAATCATTTCACTCAGAGAAAACAGAATTAGACATCGTAGGGTGGAAGCCACGGCTACTCGGGCTTTAGCTCCACCCATGAGAGTAACTCCCAGCAAAGTTATTCCACGAGACTCACATAGCTTGGAGAATCCCATCTGGCCAGGACTCAAACCCCGAAATCTCTCACCTTAGAGAGCGCAAGAGAAACCATTGCAGGGGAACAACTTGACATTTGGCTGACTTGTCTGTCATAATGGGCTTTGGTTGCATTTAATTTGCAAAGATTGTCCTGTTTCGCTCTAGTTAAAGATGCCAACCACCCAAACTGGAAAGGGGGCCTCCAGTGTCTGCATTTTACCAGGAAGTCTGGGAGTGGGTTTCTTTTTTCTTTTTCTTTCTTATTTATTTATTTATTTATTTATTTATTTTGAGACAGGGTCTCGCTTTGTAGCTCAGGCTGGCCCCCAGCTCAGCCTCAAACTCACATCACAGCACTCCTCCTGCCTCTGCCTCCTGAGAGCTGGGATTGCAGACGTGAGCCACCACACCCGGCACTGTGGTATGTGGTGCTGATTGTTGCTGGGCGTGAGTCTCCATGCCCAGTACTGTATGTGGTCACCGGGGATCAAACCTGGGCCCTTGTGCTTGCAAGTCAAGAGCAGAACCACTGAGCGAACTCCCCGGCCTGGGCCTGGGAGTGGGTTTCTAACCCCTAGCTAAGCCCTTTCTGCCACATCCAGCCTCTTCCCTAACATGAAGATCTGTTCTAAAGTGTAGGAGCAGCAAGAGTAGGAGAGAGCGAGCTTTGTACCCACACAGACCCAGAATGTGCTCCAAGCCACGGCATCTACACAGGCTGGGTCAGGGGCGGGAGCTGCCACAGGCCATCAGCCAGCAAGTGCCAGTGAGCACTGCTATGGCACAAACCGCAGGTGACACTTGCCTAGTGAGGAGGGAGAGTCTGGTGGGGATGGCACCCAGAAGGCCACAGGAGCAGTGGCTGTTTGAACTTGACCTGATGTCCCTTTTATACCTTTTATTTTATACTTTTTATTTTCATTTTCTTAAAGTTAAAAGAATGACAAAATGGTGAGGGTCAAAGTGCGGGGTAGGGAGGGCTTGTCTACCAGGTGTGAGGGCTTGGGTTTGATTTCTAGCATCCCAAGAAAGGGAAGAAGGAAGTGAGGCAGAGGGGGAGCAACAGAAAAAGTGACATTGATAGAGAAAAGCTGTCAGTGAAGTTTCTCAGACACCTTAAGCCCAGAGCAGCTGATAACCGCCCTGCAGACCCCTGGAGCGGAGGTGGGCAGTCTAGGAGCTCGTGGGCCCTCTAGCTCCTCTCGGAGGAGCGTCTGTCATCACGTCCTTGTGGCTGCCACCCCAACGACTGAAGGCCTCAAGTGACTCGTGCTGGGGCCACTGTGCTGTCTGATGTCCCTCCTGGTCTTAGACTGCAGAGAGCTGGCAGAGGGACTTTTCTCCTCTCAGCCCCGTTCTGGGGAGGCCCTTTCCTAAGCCTGGTCTTCCCGGGACTTCTCACAGAGCAGGAGAGGATGTGCCGGAGAGAAGGAAGCTAGTTCCCCTCCATCTTCCGGGAACTCAGCAGGATCCACGAAGCGCCCACTCAGAGCCTGGCACATCCACGGACTCTGCGTGTGGGAGAAAGAGTCACATTCGTCCCTTCCTGAGAGGAGAGCACATTAGCGAGGTGAAAAGTCATCTCCATAACATGATCGACAGTATATAGAAGTCCTGTTGTGAAACAAAACGACAGCAGGACAGGAAGAAGGTCAGGGAAACTCCCACGAGCAGATGTTTAATTTGCGTCCTACAGGATAAACGGAAGTTGTGAACCCCCAAGTCTTGTCCCGAGATGTGACTCTCCAGTCCTCACACCTGGGCGAGCTGCCCACTCACCCGGAACACTGCAGCAGAACAACACGGAAAGCCCAGGGCCCTCTCTCTTCATCCCCCATGCACTGACCAACACTGAGTGCCCCTCTGGAGCACCGCCGCTCGTGGAGGGCCCACGCTGGCACGCTTGGGGCTGTTCGCCCACCTTGGCTTCTGTTTTACCTAAGTCTCCTGTTCGACCCTCTGTTCCACAGCTCTGCTCTGGCACATGCAGACATTCCTGCTCCGTCCTCCCAGCAGACCTTTATAAGGCACAAGTCTAGTGACATCTAGAGAAAGACTTCCACAGGAAGCTATTTTGGTTTTATTGATTTGATTTTGCAACCTGATTTGCCATCCTTGTCTTCCAGTGAGTAATCAAAACCCCGTAAGCCATAAATATATGATTAACATTGACTGCTGACTCTGGTGGGAGGACTCGGCGCCCAGCCCCGTCAGCCGCACCTCATCAGGCTCAAGGTTAGGAAAACTGCCTCATGAGCCCCTTAATAGGGGAAAGGGAAAGCGAAGCAAGCTCCTCCCAGTGGCACAAGGCCAGGAGCCTTCGCGTTGATGGGCTCATCTTTGCGGCCAGTGATGCCAGTGTGCTGTTGGCCTTCACCATGCACCTGCTCCGAGCTGCATGCTGTGCCAGGTCTGAGCCTGGCAGGGCTGCAAATGAGCAGGGCAGGGTGGTGAGGATGCAGTTGCCTCTCCTGTGCCCAGGGCAACTGAGGAAACATAGCTTGTAGCAGACCTGCCAAGGCCACCATCTTAAACTGGCAATATTTTTTCCAAAAGCTGATTTCTGCTTTAGATCAACAAAAAGGTTCAACAAACACAGTGAAGTCCTATCGAGGTAAATCCTTGGAGCTGGTTACTAAGAAGAATAAGAAATAAGCCAAGGGAAGGCTTGAAGGTCTCGTGGTCTCCCTGGAGGCCCATCGTTCACACCGAGCGGTGCTCCCTTACTCTCCTTCCTCCTCGGGCTCCTGGCCTGCTCATCTGAGTGCTCCTGTGGGGTGGCTGAGTGAGACTGGGCGTCTCCCACCTCAAACCCCCAGTTTCGCCAGAGCAGGCAGCCTCAGCTCCGGAGCTGCGGGAGGCAGAGCGAGGTCATGTGCATCTGTGTGCCCAGCTCAGTGAATGTCATTTCCTGTTGCCAGCTTCGTAAGCGCTTCATCGTAATGACAAATCACTTTTCTCAGTCTGGACAAGCTGAGAGTTTAAGGGGAATATGAGGCATGTAACATATCAGTATACTGCTGCCCTAAGTGAGCCAACGTTGACTGACTAGAAGACTTTCACTAACCTAGTCGACGATCTCCGGGGTGGGATCTCCGAGGACACAAACCAGGGCCCGGCCCGGAGGGCAGCCGTGTGGTGTTGCCTTCCAGGGCTCCCTCCAGGAGAGACTCCCGCAGGCCGGTGGTACCAGGCCCGACCTGTGTGCGCGCTGCTGCGCCGCCCTCAGGGATCTGAGCATAGACAGGGACAGGGGCCAGAAAGGACAAAGCACCATGTGGGCTTCCCTGGCGTTGCTTGGGTGAGTCTGAGCGGGGGCGGGAGGGACTGTGGCGTCCCTGTCAACTGCCACAGACTTTGTGAACACCAGATACTTGGCTTGTGCTAAATTTATTTGTAAAAATTCTTTCATCATTAATAAATCAACTCACTGTGACCTTTTGCTTTATAAACTGTTGAATTTATTTATTTATTTTTGGGATTTTATATAGGGTTTCATGTAACCTATATATAAACTAGGCTGGCCTTGAATTCAACAGCAATCTTCCTGCCTCAGCCTCCTGAGTACTGAGATCACAGGTGTACACCACTAAACCTGGTTATAGTCTTATAAATTTATTTTAGTTTTTCACTCTTGTATAAGAGCAGTTAGCTTAAAGTACAAACATACTGTACAAAAAGTATTTCCACATGTCACTATTCTATAAAGTTTTTTCCATTAAAAATACATATGATTTGGGCCAGGGAGTTAGCTCAGTGGTTCCGGCACCTGTTTTGCAAGCACAAGGCCCTGGGTTTGATTCCCCGGCAACCACAAACAATACTGGTTGTGGAGACTCACGCCCAGCAGCAATCAGCACCACATACCACAGTGCCAGGCATGGTGGCTCACACCTATAATCCCAGCACTCGGGAGGCAGAGGCAGGAGGATTGCTGTGATGTGAGTTGGAGGCTGAGCTCAGGGCCAGCCTGAATTACAAAGCGAGACCCTGTCTCAAAAAAAAAAAAAAAGATTTTACTTTCAAAATTCTTTTGTTGAAGGAACAGAGCCCAGGGGTGGAGCTCTTGCTCAGCAGCACTGAAGCTTTGGTTCCATCGCCTACACCACAAAACAGAACAATAAAAAATAAAACTACAACAAAACCACACACACCAGCCGAGGCCTATACTGGTCAAGAGCGTCTCTGTCACGTCACCGTCTTCCCTGTGGTGCAGGAGTTCAGGGTAGTGGGCATGACCCTGCTGCAGGCCAAGGGCCTGCCTGAGGCGCGCATGGCTAATACATGCCCCCGAGCAGTGAGGCGAGTGCACCGTGGCCGCACAGACATCGCGCCGATGCTCACCATCAGCACGCATCGTGCACACCAGAGTTGTACACGCTGGGCTAAGCACTGCCGTCACCATGGCTGCGATGTCATCTGGGGAGTTTTTCAGTGTCATTGTAGTCTGTGGGCCAGAACTATGTATCTATCTGTCATTTACCAGAGTGGCATTGTAGGATGTGTAACTCAATCTGCTCACTATCGCCCTGTCTTAATATTAAAGAATAATTGAGGAATTTGTAGTAGAAACATCTTGTGATTTTCACATTCACAAGTGATAATTCAGGTAACGTATTTAGGAACAAAAGACGGCTCTAAGGGGATATGGATTTGAAATTGCACTTTTCCAAAATAAGCTCACTCTTGAGCATTTCCACTCTTTCTGAGTCAGACAGTAGTTGACGTCTGGCTCGGATGTGTCCCGGCCTGCCAGCTTCCTGCGTGAACGTGGCGCTCAAGCTGGAGGTCTGCAGCGTGAAGCCGACGTTGGTGATGGGCTCTGAGTGACCTGGACAAGTGTGTGCCACCAACACGGGGTGTGATTGCTAAGCTCTCACTCCAGGGAGAGACAGAGGGTTAATCTCCAGGGTTGGCCAGGGTTTCAGAGAGAACTGGATTCCCCTGATTCTTCCAGGACAGCTACAAGCAACGAGAAGATCTGGCCTGGACTAGACGCGGCCAGCGGGAGAGAACTTACCGGTTCTGGTGCGAAGAGGCCGAGGACAGGGCTGCCTGTCTACAGCTTAGTCCAACGCTCAAGCGCCCTTCCTGGGCCGGTGTTCTCAGGACCGACCATTCCCATCCAGTCTCCATGTGCTTCCTGCATTCAGAAAGCGGCCAGCCCCTTTCCCTCGGTCCCGGAGGCCCCACGTCTCAGTTCTGCTGTGTTCACCTGTGTCCCAGGGAGACCAGGGGCTCTCAGAGCAGCCCTATGCTGGAGCCCAGGAGGAGCAAGCTCCCCAAGAGCTGGCCGGCTGAGTGGGGAGCGAGGACTCTGAGGCACCAGCACAGTGCATGTCTGCCTTATTTCCTGACCCAGCTTCTTCCTTTCCCTAAGAAGGCCTCTTGACGTCATTTCCTTCACAGTCTTGCCCCAGAGGTTAGCGGATGGCCCTGCTGCCACAGTTCATTTTCTTCACTGACCTCACTGAACTTGGGCACAGTGGAAGATGCTCATTTGCAAAATTCTCCCACCTTTTAGCACATACTTTACTATGAAGGCCAAAGAGTTTTCTGTTTTACTATTGTGTTTGTTTTCCTTCTCCAGCAGAAGAGCAGTGGAATATGCTGCGTTAGCCCAGTACCCAGTTCTTAGGCTTTCTAGTGGCAGGCTCCATAGTGTCCGCCAGAGCTGGGACTCAAGCTTAGCGAGCTCAAGGTTCTTCCACAGCAAGGGAGGTCAGTGGATGCAGGATCTGGTGGCCAGGCTGCCCTCTGCAGGGAGTTCATGAGAGTGAGTGCCGCATGCAGCCATAAACAGGGGTCTTGATCCTACTCCCATAGCAGCTAGGAGTGTGACCTTTGCTCTCTGAGCCACAGTTAAAAGGGAACACACAGATTGTTGGAAAAACTGACAAATATTAAATATTTGGGCCAATGCTTTACTGGTATAATATATCATCACTATCGATGGTGGTAAATGATCATTAAAAATGATTTAAAATTACTATTAGCATGAGCATGATTAGTAATAAAAGAATATTTTAAAAGCATGCTGTAGTTTTATTTGAAGAGTTACTAAATATTTCCCCATAGCTGACACCGAGCTCCCAGCTTTTTTTTTTGTTTTTGAGATAAGGTCTTGTTAAGTAGCCAAGTTGTCCAGGCTGAGCTCTAATTTATGATCCTCCTGCCCCAGCCTACTAAAGTGCGATGATAACAGGCATGTGACACTGTGTCCAGCCTTTTTCATTTTGTCCTTTTGGTGGTGCTGGGGATGCAACGCAGGCCTTGTGCATGTGAGGCAAGTTCTCTGCACTGAGACTTCCCTTATCTTCCTCCACCGAAGAGTACTTTATAATACTAAGAGGAAAACATATACATTTTTCCCTCTCTTATGATAATCCAAACACATGTCGGATACATAGAGAATTATAAGAATGTACTTTCACTCCTATGAACCAAAGATTAGTAAAAATATTAGTTGTGGGGGGGCCTGGGATTTAGCTCAGTGGTTCTGGCACCTCCCTTGCAAGTGCAAGGGCCTGGGTTAGATCCCAGGTCACCACATACAATAATGCTGGGCATGGAGTCTCATGCCCACCAGCAATCAGAACCACATACCACGGTGCTGTAATCTTAGCATCTGGGAGGCAGAAGGGGGAGGATTTCTATGAGTTCACAGCTGAGCTCAGGGCCAGCCTGAAATACAAAAGTGAGACTCTGTCTCAAAAAACAAATAGTAGCAGCAAAGGCAAAAAGGACACGCCACCCACCTCACTGGCACCATCTCTCTTTGGGGGACGCGGGAGATGTCTTCTACTTTGCATTCAGAGAAGACAAGAATGGCATTGGAACCGCTCTCTCCTTGACAACATGTGCTGCTTCCCCCAAGGGCAAAGGTCTTCCTGCTTCTGTCCCACACAAGGAAAAAGCTGACACATGACTAGTGTAGCATGACTGTGGGAAGTGGATCTTCAGAACGCAAGTCTGGCTCAACATCTGAAAGACCCATCACTGCAATCTATCATGTTAACAGACCAAAGAAAAATAATGATATGATGAAGAAGAAAAATCATATTCAAGACTAAAGAAGAAAACTCAGTAGTGCTAAGGAGCTTTTGGAAAAATCTGAGAATAATTCATAATTTTAAAATCTCAGCAAACCAGGAATAGAATCTTCCTCAGTCTAATGAAAAGTCATTTACAAAAAAATCAACCACCAAACAATCTACTACCAGACAACATATGCTTTCCCTCGTAAGAAAAAATGTTCATTATCACTATTTCATGTTGTTATTATGGTGGAGATGTTAGCCAGTGAATTAGAGCAAGGAGAAATAATAAAAAGTATTTATAACAGAAAGAAAGAAATAAAATTATTTGTAAATGATACATTGTTTATACAGAAAATATACCAAGAAGCTTCTAAAACTAAAGATGCTAAGCAAGGTCGTGGGGGACAGGGTCAATTGACAAAAGTTAATTGTATATTTACATACTAGCAATGAACAGTTGGAAATCATTTTTAAAATTTAAATACTATTTACAATAACATCAGAAAACAGTGAATACTTCGGAATAAATCTCTCTAAATATATATGGTGTCAGTATGCTGAAAATTACAGAACAAAATCAGAGAAGACTTGAATAAATGGCATTCCAGGGTGGAAGACTAAATATTATGATGCTAGTTCTCCCCAGAGCTAATCTCTATGTCCAAATCAATCCCAATTAAAGTATCAGCAGGAGTTTTTTTTCTACAATAACTAGTTGATTAAAATATAAGTTGAAATGTACAGAGCTAAAAGAGTCAAAACATTTTTTTAAAGGGCACATTTTGAAGACTTGCGCTACTTGAAGACTTACACCGATTTCAAACTTCCCTTAAAGCTCTGAGAATTAAGACGGTGTGACGTTGGGGAGAGGGCAGAGATAGTGGTGAGACAGCGCACAGCCCCACCGAGACCCCGCACACGCATTGTGAGTTGATTTTGACAAACGTGCAAGGCAACTCAGTGGAGAAAGTGCAATCTTTTCAATAAAAGAAGCTGAAAAAATTGAACATCCATAAATGTAACACACACTCGTATCTGAAAAATTAACCCAAAGTACATCTTAGACATGTATATAAAATGGTAGAATTATAGCATTTTTAGAAAAAAACACATGAGAAGATCTTTGTGATCTGGGGATAAACAAAGCTTCTTTATACATGACAACATCTATGAAAAGTAAAATTGATTTAGCAAATTTTGAGAACTTCCATTTTGTGATAGAAGATACTGTGAAAAGAATGAAAAGAAAGACAAACTGTGAGCAAATGTTTGGTAATGAACCTTTTGACAAAAGAACTTTCATCCAGAATGTATGAAGAAGTCTTTAAAACTCAGTAATAAGAAAAATAATGCCACTAAGAATATGTAAGAGATTTAACAAGCTGAGCTGAAACAACTGACAAAAGGTTTGCACTGCCTGGCCTGGCTCCTTCTCAGTATAAAAGCTACAAAATGAGGTCTTATCGCATCTATTATAGTATACATAAAATTATAAATGAAACAATAGTGAATGTGCAGAATACACAAGATCAATGACTGAAACTCTTGAACACCACCAATGGGAATGAAGAGTGATTCGGCCCTTCTGGAAAACTGGCCATTTTGTGTAAAGTTAAACATAAACCTACGCTTTATCCAGCCATCCTACTCCAACCCAAGGGAAATAAAAACTTTCCCAGAAGAAATTAAAACTTATTTATTTCACTCCCAAAACCATGTGAAGTGCTTGCAGTGATTTATTTATAACAATCCAAACCTTGAAGGAAATCTGACAGCCTCCCTGCTGAGGGAGGTCCTGGTCAGGGGAGCGCACCACAGTGAACAGACAAGTCAGGGTCCCGGGTGCCGCATCCTGCTCGGTGACAAAGCTGATGTTTGCACAAGATATGACTGCGCTTACACGACGCTCTGGAAAAGGTGAAATTATGGGAACAGAAAATCAGTGACTTTTGGGTGACAAAAGCTTCTCAGTGGTGGAAGAGATGATGCAACTATTTATATATGAAACCGTACACAAAAAAGTGAATTTCTTGGGGCCGGGGAGTTAGCTCAGTGGTTCCGGCGCCTGTCTCGCAAGCGCAAGGACCTGGGTTCGATTCCCCGGTAACCACATAACAATACTGGGTGTGGAGACCCACACCCAGCAGCAACCAGTACCACATACCACAGTGCCGGGCGTGGTGGCTCACGCCTGTAATCCCAGCACTCGGGAGGCAGAGGCAGGAGGAT